>JAQQSW010017250.1:0-11502 GCA_028646575.1 Pseudocheirus occidentalis | reverse complement strand
ACTCAGTGTTATGGTTTCTGAATAAAGACCTTGGTTCTGCCTTCCATGTGGAGAGTTTGCTATATTTTGTGATCCAAAACTACACCAGCATATTCATAACCATCATGGGTGTTGTGAATATCTCATTATTGATACAGCATTTGAAGCCTTGTATAACTTGGCCCTCTCTCACCTTTCCAGTCTTCTTATACCTTTCTCCCCCACATTTCCTTTTCCATCCAATGGCAATGGTCTCCTGGAGGTTTCAAGCACAAGACCCTCCAGCTCTCAGCTCCCAGCATTTTCTCTGGCTGTCCCCCATGTCTGGAACACTCTTCATCTTCTGTTCTAACCACTGACCTTCCTGGCGTCCTTCAAATCCCAACTAAAATCCTGCCTTGGGCAGCAAGTTTTCTCCAACCCCTCTTAATCTCAGGGTTGTAACTCTGCTAATTGTGTCCCATCTACCCAGTGTATAGCTTACTTTGTTCAGATTTGTAGGTTGTCTCCCCTTATATTGTTAAACTCCCTGAGGGCAGGGACTATGATTTACCACTTTTTCTATCTCTACTGCTTGGCACAGTGCCTGGCACATTGGGGTTGTTCTGGTGTTCTGTCCTGACACTTCCAAGGAACCTTTGCCAGAGGCTTCATTTGGCATCCTGTCTGAGGACCTTGCTGACTGATGTCCCCTGGGATATGGAATTATCTGATTAACTAGGGTTACCTCCTCCACTGATGGGTTCAGAAATTACATTCACATAATAATAACTTGCCTTTGACCATTTCCCCATTTCATTTCTTAAAAAGACCCACTGGATTAAAACAATGTCAACAGATCTCAAAAAAAAACCAAACTATGTTTTACAACATACACTGCAACTGGTTAAAGACAATGGGTTTCCTCTGGGGCATTGAGTAATGTAGGCAAATGTCCCTCGGGTAAGATCTGGGACTGTCTGTCTCTTACTGGGTTTCTTCCTCTTTCAGTTGAATTATCCATGTTTTAGCCAACTGACTTTACCGTGAGCCTGATGATGCAAGAAATAATAACCATAAAAATAGCCAGGATTTCCATAGTGATTTAATGTTTCCAAAGCATTTAGCAAATATGGCTTCATTAAATCCTCACCTCAACTCTGAGAGGTAGATTCCTTATTATCCCCATTCTACAGATGGGGAAACTCAGGCAGGATTAGGTGACATGACTTACCCAGGAACATACAGCTAGGAAATATCAGAGGCTGAATTGGAATTCAGGCCTCGGGGTTCTAAGGGCAGCGCTTCATTCCCAGTATCACCTAGACCCTTGAAGAAAGTGTTACAGGAATTAATATCCAACAGGTGCCAAGACATTTGAAGAAGGAATGTTTCTGCCAGCAATCAGCAGTAAACAAAATGAGTACCAATTGATGGGGGAATGGTTGAAGAAATGTCTTGAATATCATGAGATATTGAGGAGGGATGACAAACATTGAGATTTCAGTGAAAATTCCTTACATGTATGTGGTTTTTTGCAGAGCATGGACTTTGCGAATGTTTACAAGGTCTCTTTTGTTGGGAGGTCTAATGAAGTCTGTGCTGCAGCAGGAGGCCTTCCCTTGGTAATTAGATCCCAAAGCTTTGTTTCCAGCATGATTGCTCCAAAGTGCAGACAAGTAGGAACTCTAGGGGAAGTCCTTTCCACATACATTGTTTTATCCACCTTCGTTCCAGTAGGAATAAGTGAGTCTACTGATCAACCTCCTGCAGAGAAAATCACAGCCCTCATGAGCACATTTCAAAGGTTTCTTTCCACAATCAATCCTCTGATAGAAAGTAAGATGATCTCTAGCTGAAAGCCTTCCCATAGGGACCTGCTACTCAGAAGGGTTTCTCTACTCCTGAAGAAGCTTTGAACTCCATCTCAATGCCTTTCCTTTCTCTTGACCATGTTCAGATTTCTATCTCATAAGAATTCCGAAATGGGAAATAGTACATGATTGTTGCTTGAAGGCATCACCACCTTATATTCGTAAGGTTTCTCCCAAGTGTGGAACCTCTTCTGTTTGCTAAGAGCAGTAACTAAAAGCTCTTCCACATTCATGACACTCACAAAGTTTGTCTCCAGTGGGGATCCTCTGATGTTTAGCAAAATCTGAGCTCAGTGTGAAATCATTCCCATTGATCACATTCATAAGACTTCTCTTGGGTATCAATTTTTTGATGTATGATACTAGTACAGCTCAGTGTGAAAGCCTTTCCACAGTGATTATATTCCAAAGGTCTCTCTCTGATGTGGGTTTTCTGCTGTGATGAGTAACTTCACTAGACTGGGCTCTTCTCATCCATACAATGTTATAAGACAACCCCAATCCACATCCAGAGAAACAATGATGGAGTCTGAATGCAGACGGAAGGAAACTACCTGCTCTCTCTCTCTTTTGTTTTGTTTCTACTTTCATGTTGTTCTTTCCATTGGTTATAATTCTTCTTTATAACTTGACTAATGTTTAATGTGAAGGCATATGGAGAACCTATATCAGATTGTATATTGCAATGGGCGGGGGAGAAGGGGGAGAAAATTTGGAGCTCAAAAACTTGGGGAACTGAATGTTGTAAACTAAAAGTAAACACATTTTTCTAAAAAATGCATTTCTGTGTGAAATCCTTCCCACAATGATTACATTCCAAAGGGCTTCTGGCCATTGTGGTTTATCTGATGTGCAGCAAGATACCACTTCATTATGAACCTTTTCCAGAGTGATTACATCCATAAGTCTTTTCACCAATGTGGATTCTCTGATGTTCAGCAATAATTCTGCGAAATCCTTTCCACACTGATTAGATTCAAATGGCTTCTTTCCAGTGTTGATTGTCTGAGGGGCAGCAAGATGGCACCTCAGTGTGAAAGCCTTTCCACAGTGATTACATTACAAAGGTTTCTCTCCACTGTGGATTTTCAGAAGGATACGGAGAAAGACTGCTTCATTGCAAAGGGCTTCCCACATTGATAACATTCATAAGGCTTCTCACCAGTGTGGATTCTCTGATGTGCAGCAAGATGGTACCTCTGTGCAAAAGTCTTTCCACATTGATTGCATTCATAAAGCTTCTCTCCAGTATGGATCCTCTGATGTACAGCAAGATTAGATTTGTGTGTGAAAGACTTTTCACATTGATTACATTCATAAGGCTTCTCTAAAGTGTGGATTCTCTGATGTGCAGTAAGATTGGAGTTCTTTGTAAAAGCCTTTCCACATTGATTACATTCAAATAGTTTCTTTCCAGAATGGATTCTCTGATGGCGAGTAAGAAGAGATCTGTAGTAGACAGCCTTCCCACATTCATGGCATTCATAAAACCTCTTACCAGTATGAGCATTATGACATATATCAAAATCTGAGTTGCAACCAAAGGCCTTCCCACATTGAGAACAAGCATATTTTTTTGTCCCAGGGTGACATCTAGCCTGGCAAGGAGATAAGTGATGGCATGATGTTGCTTCACAATCATATTCATCAGGCTTCTTTCTAAGGAGAGTTTGCTCATGAGTAATGAATTTAGAGATCTGACTCAAGGCCTTCACACCTTTATCACTTACACAAAGCATTTCTCTAGCATCACTTTTCTGATGTCTAATGTCTGAATGCCAGTTACAGACCATTTTTCACTGATTACTTGCACACGTTGGCATTTCAGAAGCCTTCTCATGGGACTGAAAAAGCTCTACATGTTCAAAAATGCATTGGCTATATTCACTGTCATGAAGGTAGTCATCCCCTGAGGTCATTTTCTTAATATGATTTAGGTTACAAGACTGTCTGAAACTCTTTCCAGTTTCATCAAACTCACAGTCACTCTTTGGATTTTTATCTAACTTGATATTAGAGTCATGGATTTTTATCAACTTAAAATCCCAGGGGTCATCACTTTGCAGGTCATGTTTTTCCAGAAAAATTCCATTATTTCTAGACACCTTATTTTCCTCGAACCTGGTTTCTACATCTAAAGAAAACAAACAATCAAAGAAACATCCACCAAAAGATATACAGATAGAAGTGTATGCAATAGCAATGTTTACTTGAGACTTATGTGGCTCATGACCTCCTCATCACCAACCTAAATGCAACAGAACTTTCTGTGCTCTTGGAGCAAACATTGGCATTAAACCAATTCTATTATTGTAAGGAGAAGAGACAAACAGGCAGTGCAAATGACAAATGAGGTGATCACCCCAGAGTGCTGGACCCATCAGAGACTCATTCACTCCAAACTAAACATTCAGTCAACAAAAGCAGCAGCCACAAGGCAAGATGGCTCCCAGACTTAATGCCAACATATTAGAGGGATTCTTCATAGGAGAACAGTTTGTTACTAACTTGGGGAGAAAACGGAGCCAACACAGGGTTTGCAGCATTCCAGCAGGAAAGAACTGAGGAGCTTTCAGAGCTGTGTTGTACAGCCCCATATTTGCTCATCTGGGCTAGAATACTTGTGAACATCCAGACTGGTTTGATGAAAATGATGGGGAAATGCAAAAGCTGATAAACAATGAAAACTCTACATCATCTACCAGTCCCTGGGCTTGTTTTCTCAGCTGTACTCCCAGGAGTTGTATACTTCATAGAGTTATTTTAAATGGGTATCTCTTACTATCTCTCCCTGCATGGCTTTGTTGCTGATATTCAGGAATGCCGATGATTTATATAGGTTTAAATTATGCCCAGCTACTTTGCTAAAATTATTAACTGTATTAATAAACTCTTTGATTGAGTGTTTGGGATTTTCAAAGTGTATCATCATATCATCTACCAAAATAAGTGAGTTTAATTATCTCAATCCCCCTTCTGATTGCTTCTATTCCTTCTCTTATTGTTATTGTGACTATTTCCTAAACAACTTTGAATAGCACAGGTGATAGTGGGCATCCTTGTTTGACACCTGATCTTAGTGGAAAGGCTTCTAGCTTATCCCCATTACAAATAATACTTGCTGATGTGCTTAGGTAAATACTTTTAAAAAGTCAATTTAAAGCAAAGTCTATTAATACCTACACTTCCAGGATTTTTAATAGAAATGAATGGTGTGTTTGATCAAAAGCTTATTCTACAGCTATTGACATAACTATATGATTATTTTTGTTACTTAGTATTGATATAATTAATTATGTGAATAATTTTCTGGTAAGTTCAAGCAGCCCTCCAATCCCTGAATAAATCTAAATTGAGCTCAATGTGCAATCTTTGTAAAATATTGTGGTTATTCTCTAACTATATTTTATTAAAGATTTTTGCATCCATATTCATTACTGAAATTGGCCAATATTCTCCTTCTCTTTTTTACTCATCCTAGTGTGGGTAGTGATACCATATTTGTTTCAAAAATGGAGATTGTAGTACCCCTTCTTTGCCTATTTTTCCAAATCTTTGAATTAATACTGTAATTAGTTGATCTTTAATGTTTGGTAAAATTTCCTTTCCACTCTGTCTACTCCTGGTGCTTTTTTTCTCAAGAAATTGATTTATGGCCTGTTTAATTTCTTTTTCTGAAATAAATTTAATTAGCTATTCTAGTTCCTCTTCTGTTAATCCCATGAGAATAAGGTTCCCACTCTACCTGCCTCATTCCCACCTAATTCAAAGAGGATTGATTTCCATGTGGTAATTGCTCCACTTTGCCTCTCTCTCCCTAATTTTATTTTTTTTTTACCTCTTAAAACTCTATGTCATATTCAACATATCCTCCTTTGGGGGTAACTACTGGGGTTTTGTTCTTTCTCTTTTCTTGACATACTTTGGCACATATTCCATAAATTGTCATTAAACCACACTTTGTTCATATTGGATATTAAGCAGACTTTACACAAACTGTCCATTTGGCTCATAATAGTATTCCTTATAAACCATCATAGGTTTCCAATGGTACTTAGACCATGTGAATCCACATGTCACTAAAATAAACTATTTCCACCACTTTGACAAATAAATTTAATTTTTTTTCTAAATATACGTAATGGAAAAAGAATTTCTGTAACATAGCAGTATAAAAAAGATGAGTGTACATGAACTGCAAATCTACTATGGACAACATCCTATTCCTTTCAAATTTAGAACAGAATTATCATCTGAATGTCTTGGTTTTTCTCTCACCTCTCAGAGTTGGCTACCATTACATACAAATAGGTATGTTATATGTGTGTCTATGTATGTATACACACAGAGGTTCAGACACTTTGCTTTCCAGTTTTCCCAACAATTTTTTTTTACCAAAAAATGAATTCTTACCCTTAAATATTTAGTCTTTACATGTCTCAAATCCAAGGTTATTATGTGTATTTGCTACTATATGTATATCCTATTCCATTGATCTATCTGTCTATTTCTTACCCAGTACCAGAGTTTTGATATTTATTGCCTTACAACAGAGCATAAGATCAGTTACTGCTAAATCCTCTTCCTTGACATTTTTTTTCATTATTTCCTTCAATATTCTTGACTTTCTGTTTTCCCAAATGGATTTTCTTCTCAATTTCTCTTATTGAGTAAAAAATAGTTTTGATAATTTCACTGAAAGGGCACTGAATATATAAATCAGTTTGGATAAAATTGTAATTTTTATTACACTGTCCCTGTCTACCCATAAACAATTAATACTTCTGCAATTATTTAAATTTGATGTCATTTGTATATAAAAATTTTTCTAATTTGATTTCCTATTTTTGTTTTGGCAGTTGGACTCCCAGGTGTTTTGTATTGTCTAGAGTTGGAGGCAATTTGTTTTCATCCTTTAATGAGATTCTTAGAGAGCCAAGTATTTCCTGTCATATTCTGTCACCTTGCCAGAATCCTCTCTCATTGTTTCTACCATGACATTTTCAGTGGGGTTGTTAGCCGTCTTCGAGGAAGAGGAATATGGAATCAAGGTCAGAAACCTGATGGATGGTAAATTATTTTACTTGAAAAAGTGACAAGCCAAGACTAAAGTGTATGGAGAGTTGATGCATGCAGAAGGCTGTGCACTCAATAAACCTCCTGAAGGTGAGATGCACCAGAATATGGATCTACTCTCTGACACTTGTGAAAATTTGGGCCTGATAATTAACATCAAGAAAAGAGAGGAAATGGTCCTTACCCAGGGACAGCAGGTTCTGGACATTCTCCAGCATGACCTCCTTGTACAACTCTTTCTAAGAATGGTCCAAAAGTCCCCATTCCTCAGTCAAATCCACAACCACATCCTTGAAGGTCACCAACTCCTAAGCCAAGAAAAATCACAAGATTTAGAGCTGAAAGCAACTCAAGTAGGGCTGAA
The DNA here is from genome assembly GCA_028646575.1 of Pseudocheirus occidentalis. Lineage (NCBI taxonomy): Eukaryota > Metazoa > Chordata > Mammalia > Diprotodontia > Pseudocheiridae > Pseudocheirus > Pseudocheirus occidentalis. Next base: position 4,230 of record JAQQSW010017250.1, on the reverse strand, counting down.
CCAGGAGGTCAGAAAGGGAGATGGCCTACCTGAACTCTAACTAGCCTTCAAAGACCAAAAAGTGCTCTTTGATGCCACTTTCAGGCCATGATTCCTGCTTTGCTCAGCCCTGTAGACGGTTCCCCCCCCCCCTCCAAGAGGCCCTGCTCTCTTTCAGGGGGACCTCTCAGCTGGTCCAATCCTCCTTTCCCTACTCCTACTTTCTGGCCATCTTTGTCCTCCCCCCTTCCAATCTCTTTCCCTCTTTAACTATGGGAAGCACAATCACTGCTTTGGCACTTGACCACTGAAGTGATTTTCACATAGCAAGTAGGCAATGATTTTTAAAAAGGAATTATTGAGAAAATATAACCATTTGATGTTATACTGGCTGTTCTGACGTCAGTATACTCTGTGTGCCCTTCAGTACCTCCCTTCCCCCAATCTCTGTGAGAAAACTCACAGGACTCACTTATTCTGTTATTCTAAGTAACAAAGTACTTAGCAAATGCTGATTAACTGCCTACCATTTTCTTAGGACAGGCTATGCTAAAGAACTTTGTAACAGACATTTCTAACTCTTAACTCTACATTCAAATTTCTTTTCTTTTCTCAAAATGTTCCTTTCCCTCTCTGTCCCCCAGCCTCATCTTACCCCAAACTTCTTTGTAAGCCTGCCTACAAGACCTCAGGGATCCTGCCCAAAGGATGGGTCATGTACATCAGGAGTAGAGCCTGTGTCTGTTCTCTGTAGAGCTCTGAGACCCCCGTGTCCATCAGGGAACCTGACACCCTCTTGAGTGAATCAATGAACCACAGTTTACTGCCTGTGACCTCTGTCCCCTTATTCTGCCTGGCCCTGGCAAGGACCCTGGCAATTCTCCCATTAGGATCAAATGAGACATTTATGTGGGTCCTGGCCCACAGCTGACTCCAGGCCACCAGCCCCTCCACCCTTTCCAGTTTCCTTCCACCTTGGTCCTCTTCCCTCTGACCCAGGGACACCGGCCTCCTGGCTGATCCTCGGCCAAGACCCTCCAGCCCCTGACCCTGGGCCTTCCCAATGACAGTCTCTCCTACTGGGCCAGTCCTCCCCCCTCACCTGGGCCTCCTGGCTTCCTTTATATCTCAGGTAACATCTCCCCTGAAAACAAGCTGTTCCTGGTCCCTTCCCTCTCTTGGGGCCCATGATTTCCCAACCTCTGCCTCCTAATGAAATTCATAAGTCACCTGCCTGTTTAATGGCACTGTCTCTGACCTGCTGTTTCTGTCATCCTCAGGGCAGAGACTGGCTCAGTAACGTTGTGCTAACACCTCCATCCTCTGCCAGGACCCCTCTGCCCCTGCCTTGTACACCACCTGGAAATAGACGTTCCTCCAGGCCGAGGCTTTCTTTCTCTCCCTTCACAGAGAGGTTTGTGCTTTCCCTCCGTGTGCACACACATGTCTGAGGACACAGGCGTGTGTGGGAGCTGGCATGGACAATGGGAACAAACCCACTGTCCACTGGCCTGAGATTCCTAAGTCCTGGGTTCAGATCCTTGTCTCTCCTACTTATTACCTGCCACTGGAATCGAGTCACAGTCACTGCCTGGGCCTCAGCTGGGGTGGCAGGAAGGCCCTTCTAGGACCCCAAGTATGGGGCAAGCTTTGCTAAGTTAATATTATGCCACTAAGGCTTCATTCATATTCACTGTGGGCTAGCCCCTGAGGCCCCAGCAGTACTGAGTTCAAATCACAAGGAATCAGGAATACCTGAGGTCCAAGCAGGCCTCAGACACTTGCTGTTTGTGTGACCCTGGGCAAGTCACTTCATGTCTGGCTGCCTCGGTTTCCCCTTCTGTAAAAGGAGATAAAGCTTCCTTGGTTCTCTTGGATTCCACCTTTGCTGATGCTGGTCAGGTCTGTGGATAGACTGCACTCAACTGGGATGGGGGTCTCTGGGGCCCGGGGGCCATTCTCCTTAATTCTAGGCTCTCTCCTAGGAAGAGGCTTTGGTCCTCAGCAAGCTGAGCGGGGGAAAGAGAAGAATGTCAGGGTGAGAGAAACATTTGACTTTGCCTTCTCTTCCTAGGGGGGGATGCTGGAGTGACAGAAAAGGGGTTCTCACAGCCCTTACAAAGGCTCTGCCCCATCCTTAGGGAAGACCCCTCCACAGGAGCAGGGAGGCAGAGAGGGGCAGGCTTAGAAGTGAACTTGCCACCCTCCAGAAGTCCTGCCGTTTGGCCTTGTGCCCCTCCCACTTCCTCCTAGAAGAACCCAGGAGAGAGAAGGGCTTTGGGATCCCAGATGGGATAGGAGCAGGCAGAGCCTCAATGACCCCAGACCCAGAGCTCTGCCTCCACCTGATACTGTGGGTGAGACACGAGGGTCAGGCAGCTGTGACCCCATGGTAGAACTGGGGGTGGCACCTTTGGACCTTTGGGATGTGACGGGGAGCCTGGAGGACTCTCAGCAAAGTCAGAGGGGGAAGATAAGGCCTGATGGAAAGGGTAGCCAGCAGAAGTGGGGTGCAGGGAGGGTGGCCTTGTTCAGACCTACCTGGTACCTGCATGTGCAGAGATGGCTCCCAGAAGACAGAGAGATCTCAGCTCCAGGAAATGTGGAGAGATCTCTGTTCTGAGGGAAGAAGGCAAAGAGACCTTAGCTTCAAAGGAGGCAGAGAGATCTCACCTCCTAGTGCTTCTCCTCCCAGCCAACCTGCTCTTGCTGGGTCTTCCTAATCCCAAGAGGCCTGCCCAGCCCTGCTGTCCTTCTTCTAAACTGACCCTCCTTCTCCCTTGTCCTGTTGCCAGGTTTCCAAGTTTCCCCCCCAGGGAGAGAATTCCACCAGGGCCGCACACATCAGGCTGATCATCTCAGAGCTACCCTCCCCCGTTGCTCTCTCACCTCTTTCCCTTCCTCTCAGCCTGCTCTGAGAATCCAGCTCTTTTCAGCAGAATCTCCTGGTCTCCCAGCTCTGCCCCTGCTACACTCATCTTCTTCCACACAAGGGTATGCCCAGCCTACAGTCCTCCTGGTTCTCCCAGCCATGCCCCTCCCCTGATTCCCTCCCTACAGTCTGGGCCCAGACCTGTCCACCCCCACTGACCTGTCCTCCAAACTGGAGACATTTTCCGCCTTGGCCCATCTCCGTTCCTGACCTTACACCCCCAGAGGGGGCCTTATCCTCTGTCTGGTTTTTATTTCCCAAGAGACCTTCTCTCAGGGGAAGACGGCTGGATCCTGAGGAGGAGCTGAGGCCAGAACATCAGGACCCCTGGTCCCAGGGCAGATGTTACAGCTCAGATTATAAACTTTACCTATTGATACAAACTTTCACAACTGCTTCTAAGTCTAGGGCTTTGGCTGTTACCTGATTAAGCAAGTGAAATCTGTCCCTGGGAGACCTGACTATTTCTTCACCCCTCAAATCCTGGGTTCTAATGGGAAGGGGAGAGGTGCAGGAAGCAGGAAGCATTGGTCCCGCTGATGAGGTACAGACTCTAGGAAACCCCTAGAACTCTGATTGAATTTTCCCACTTGACACCTGAGGTTTTAAGCATTTCATTATAGATAGGTCCAAATCTCTTAATCTTACTAGCCTAGCCCTCCATTGTCCATCTGCTTTCCACCCTGGAGCCTATCAAAATATCTTTTCCCAAATCAACTGTTACCTGACCTCATTAACTCCTGAAGACCCTCCCCAAACTCTTTACTAGAGTCTGACCTGATTGACTCCTCCTGAAGACCCTCCCCAAACTCCTCCTCTAGACCTATGGGAAATCTCAACTACTTAGTGCTGATGGAGCCAAATTGATTAGTGATAAGGACATGATCCTGGAGAGTAGAGTTGGACACTTCCAAGGTATTCTGAAGAGACCACCCTAAAACACTTCTGAAGCTACTGACCATTTACCTCAGGTTGGACTCAGTCCCTTTCAAGGCATTACCTGAATCACTGGCAAACCCACAATTCACAGTTTTTTGCCACCAAAAAGAGGCTATATTTTAAACATATGTATGTGTGTGTGTGTTTGTTTTTCTTATTCATCTTGGGAAACAGATCTAAGCATAGTATTATAGTGCTGCAGCTAGCAAGTCTGGGCCTAGCTACCAGCTGAGTGAAATAAAGGGACAGAGAGAGAGAGAGAGAGAGAGAGAGAGAGAGCTTCTAGCTGAATAAGAAAGAGGGAGAGAGATGGGGATGTATTCCATAGTCTGTTTATTGCAGACCTGTTTCATACAGAGCCGAAGACACATGGAAGTTAC
>JAQQSW010017248.1:0-11503 GCA_028646575.1 Pseudocheirus occidentalis | reverse complement strand
AATACAATTTTTCCAAGCTATAACTTTCCCTAACAGTACTAGGATTCTTCTAAGCTATATTTTCTTCTTTTCCCTTTTTCAAAACTATATTTCACTTTTACCAAGCTATATTTTCTTCTTTTGCCTTTTTCCAAACTATATTTCACTTTTTCTTCTTTTCCCAGCTATATTTCACTCCTTTTCCCTTTTTCCAAACTATATTTCACTTTACCAGCTATAGACTTTTCTGGCATATACGTCTACGTCACTAAGTTTCATAGTGGGCAGGCTAAATGACTGCCCCATCTTCCTCAACAGGCTTCTTGCTACTATAGCAAGGCTGTACAGCTCTTCTGACCCCTAGCCTTCCTACTTTCAAGTCCCTGTTCAGGCGCCATCTGTTACACTTTTGGGGGGTCAGGCTGTATAGGTTTCACCTATACCCTTCCTCAACAGGCTTCGGGCATCCCCAGCTCCCAGATTCCAGTTTCTCCAGGAGAAACAGCTGCACAGAAAACTTAAGACACAGGGCTTGCTTCTTGCTACTTTCTCTTAGGCTTGGCATGGCTGGAACTCCCTCTCGTTCTCTAAGCTTGGCATGGCTGGACTTTCTCTTCTTTAGAGTTCTCTAAGCTTGGCGTGGCTGGACTTTGTTTTCTTTAGAGCACAACACTTGCCTCTAGCTATGTTCTCTAAACTTGGCATGGCTGGAATTCCTTCTGCCTCCGGGTAGCCTGTATTTAAGTCCTTTCTCCAGGGCCCCTTAGGGCCCCTCCCCTGGCCTTGCCCTCGCCACAGCTAGCTGTGCATCACCCTGAAGGTGGAGAGATAATCCTGCTTATTGCAAACAGGTGCAACCTTCACATTCTGTCCCCAGGTGATCACGGGCCTCCTTTTAGCTGAGGACCAATTCAACCCATTACCAGCAAGAGCCCCAACAGGGAATAACTGAGGAAGTTGTGGTTATATGATCATGATGGAATACAGTTGTGACATAAAAAAAGAAAAGCAGGCTGATTTCAGAAAAACCTGTAAAAACTATGTGAACTGATGTAAAGTGAAATGAGTAGACACAGGAGAACAACACACACAATAACCAGAATATTGTAAAATGATTGATCGTGAATTGCTTAACTATTCTCTGTAATACAAGATTGAAGGACTCATGATGAAAAATGCTATCCACATCCAGAGTGAGGCCTGGTGGAGTCTGAATGAATATTAAAGCATATTACTTTCCCTTTATTTTGTGTTTGTGTTTTTTCTTTTGGTCTGTGTCTTCTTTCACAGCATGACTAATATGGAAATATGCATTTTCATGAATGAATATATTTAACCTGTATCAAAGTGTTTACCCTCTCAGGGAAAGGGGAGGTAAAAGAGGGTAGGAGAGAATTTGGAAGTAATTTCTTTTTTAAAAGGTTGAAAAATGTCTTTACATACAATTGGGAAAAATTAAACATTATTCAAAACATATCCCCTTCCTTGTATGATAAGCTGATTTTTGTAATAAATTTTGGCTAACCCTTTTATAGAATTGAAAAAGATTGTTGTTTTGAGAAACTAATGCTATATTCCCAAGGAACTGATGTTTACTAGATACAAAGCTGGTATAAACTTTAAACCTTCTCTAGTCTAAGTTTTTCAGAGCTGATTAAGTGCAGGTCTAGAAATAAGAAGCTTGCTTAAAAGGTTGTTAAATATCTTGCTTCCTGCTCCATGTCTCAAAATATGTTTGGAAAGGATTCTGAGAAGAGGGCAGAGCAGGTCAGAACATTCTTAAACTCTCCATATTTCCACCAAGAACAGGACAAAATAACTCCTCAGGTTGAACATAGAATAGCAAAAATAAACAAAATTTGGACCAGAACAGTAGTCCTTCTGGGATAACCTGAGAAGATGTGAAGAATACTTGTGAAATGTAAATACCTCCAGGCTAGTTCCCCTGAAACAAAGTTGTGGTAAACCCTGGGGCTACCTAAGTTGGGAGAATATTGATACAATAATGAAAGAAATAGCTAAAGAAAATTGACGTGAAGTATTAGGACAAGAGGGAAAAGCAGAAATAGAAAAAAAAATCCACTGATGACCACCTGAAAGAGATCCTATGAAAAAAACATGCAGGAATATCATAGCTAAATTCTGAAACCACTAGTTCAAGGAGAAAATATTATGAAAACAAGGGAAAAACATAGAGCCAGAAATAGAGTCACAGAAAACCTAACAGTGGCTACACTAAAAGGCTGGAGTTCTTGGAACACTATCTATGTAAGAGCAAATGAGCTGGGTTTGCAGCCTAAAATATAGTATTTTATATACTTATTCCCCTCCCCCAGCAAAGTTGAGCATAATCCTAAATTTAAAAAAAAACTTTCAACGAATTGCTAGACTTTCAGGATTGTATTGCAAAAAGACCTGAATTCAATAGAAAAATTGTCATACAAGATCCAAGAGAAATATTTGGTAAACATCAGAGAGTAATTATAAGAGACTCAATAAGGAGAGACTATTTACTTTTTAATATGAGGAAATTTAAACTGTATGTCTAAGATCACATGGGTAGTTGAAAAGAAAGTTGGGGTAGAGATGAGTATGATGTGATTCTAAAAAGTTATATCTAGGAACAGGTAAAAAGTAATTATCTTATACAAATGAGGTACAAAAAGGAAGAACTGATGCAGAGGAATTATATGAAGTAAGAAGGCTTGTAGTTCTGCAACTCTACTCTCATCAGGAATGGGTTAAAGAGGGAACAAGTTGTCTAGAAGGATATAAAAATCTAAATTCAGGAAGAAAAAAAGACTAAGGAGATGGAAAGTGGGGAGAAGATGAGGGAGGAATTTTTAGAGGGAACGCTACCCCCATACCTGGGCTAAAGAGAGAATACTATATGTATATACACATACATATAGTATATATGTATATATATATGGGAATAAAAGTCTTCTAAATTTTTTTTAAAAATAAGAGTGAGGGAGTAAGATGGGGTATAGAAGGGTGTCTAGATTAATAGAAATGGGATAAAGAGGTGACAACATATATATTTGGAAGACTATAAACGTTCTAAATTCAGATAGAGAAGAAGGGACAGTTGGAAAGGGTGGGGGGAAAGATAGGGGAAGAGAAGAAGGGACAGTTGGAAAGGGTGGGGGGAAAGATAGGGGAAGGAACTCTGGAGGTAGGTAGGTTACGTAATAGAAGGTCAATGTAGTGGGTAGAAGTAAAGTAGAGGAATCACAAGGCTTAGGAAATAAATACAAAATAAAGATCAGGAGTAGAATTTATTAGGGGAAAAACGGAGATAACAGTCATGATCTCAGACAAAGTTAAAGCTAAAATAGATTTAATCAAAAGAGAAAAATAAGGAAACTACATTATATATAAAGCATATTAATATTATTTTAGACTTTAAAATAACTAGATAGTATAAGGTTGAAATATTGCTGTGGTGTAGAAAATGTTGAGTTGGTAGACTTAGAAAAATATGGAAAGACTAGGACTTAGGAAGAAAGAGGTTATCCACCCTTGGAAAAACAGGACAAACAAGGGTAGCATGGTCTTACATAGATGCATATGAATATATGCCTATATATGAGTACGGTTATATAAATATATATACATATATATGTATGAAGTATATGTATATGTGTGTATATATGTGTACGTGTATATACACACACACATACATAATTGTAGACTTCTTGGGGGAGGGAAAGAAAAAGGGGAGAGAAGAACAAAGTAAAATGTGCACAGCAGAGAACGAAAGAAAACACAAGTTAGAAAAGAAAAGATAGATAGCTCTAATGTGTAATATTTATTATATAGGCTTTCTTGAAATGGAAATTTATTGCTGTATATTTTGACTCTTTTCTTGTGTTCTGCTGTGCACATGGCAATTTTTTTCTTATTTAAATTGTAGTATTTAAGTTTATAATATGGCTTCTTTTTTACTTGATGTATATTTAAGTTTTAGTCTTTAAATTTAAAATAAAATAATAAAGAAAGAAATATGTTTTGCTTATTCTTTCCTATGATCCTGGTCTCTGGCAGTTGATTCAACCACTTTGATTGAGCAAAGAGAGTCAAAATATTTCAGACTTTTAGTCTTGTGCTCTAATCACTAGGATAGCAGACTCAGACAACTAGCAGCCTTTTGAAAGCTAAATGATGCCTTGCTCAATGGGCAAGTTGGCATAGATAATAGATACTGACCTTGGCATGAGAAACTTTTCCCTTTGAATGCCCTCTCAGAAATTCACTCTTAGTGTGACCTTGGGCAAATTGCTTACTCTTTCTCTGTTTCAGTTTCTACATCTCTAAAATGGGGATAATAACATCATGTATCTCACAGGATTGCTGGAAAGATCAAATGAATTAATATATTTATAGCACTTTTGAAACTTAGAATGCTGTGTAAATATTAGCTATTGATACTAATATTTTTATTATCCTAATCTCCAGAAAAGCTAAGCTAAGAAATAATCAAAAAAAAATTTCTGGTAGCTTTTTAATATCTTTGCTTGAGAAAATAATGCACAATAAGTTTCAGTAACATTTCTCTATATTATTTCTTTCAGATCCCAGAGTAATTCTTTTTATCATATCACAATAGAAATTCTTTTTAATGTAACAAAGCAGTTTCTTGCAAGCTAATGTACAAAGGCCCATTTTGTGCTGTAATTCAAATCTTTAGACTTCTATTACCATCTCTGAATTCACCATTCCTTTCCATAAAGGAAACCTAAGGCAGTATGCATGCCAAAACTTATACCCATCACTTCTGAGACTTTTGAAAAAGCAAAAAGCAGGTAGGCAGATTATTGTTTCTAATAGCTTTAATAATTTTGAGAGTAATGGGAATTTTGTGGAATTAGAGAGTTGAGCCACTACTTTCTGTCTTCCCCAAAACTACCATTCATAGGAGATACTGAATTTGAGTCATTCAGGCTGCTGTGTTAACCTGGCAGCAATTTGAAATGAATAAAATCTCTTTGAGGCATTGTAAATCCAAGCACAAGCAGCTTTCCAGAGGACTGCTGCTGTGAACAGCTTCAAAGTTCTGATTATACCATATAGTGAACTCTCTATTTATTCAGTAATAAACTAAGACAAAACATTGACAGAAACCAAAGTAAAGTATTCACAATGTTATGACATAACAATTTATCACTAAAATGGGCACATAGTTTCCACCAAAGTGGCCTCATAGTTTTAAGCAAAAGATGTCATTCAGTAAGTCCTTACCTCAATCATCCCTAAGGATCAAGCCTCCTTAATGGACACAAAATACAAAGGTCAAAGTTCTCCACCTCTAGGTCACATTGTCTTAATCATGATTTTCCCAGTCAGCATCAAGTACCCAAGAAGAGGCATTTTCATCTTGAGTTGAGGTGGGCTCTCAGTTTCCATGATTCCTCTTCCACAGTCCCAGCTCCTCCCTGAATCTACCCAACTGTCACCTAGATTCAAAGACAGGCAGCTCTTAGCCCCTTGTCCAGCTCCTCATTCAGTTTCCATTCCATATTGAAGCACACAATGTCCAGTCCACCTCAAGTCCTTCACAGTTCCTGTTTCTGGGAAGACAAAGCTTAACAGAGCCAAAGCAACAAACATACACATTGCCGGCACCATCATCAATTCACCATCTGCCTGTGAAATCAACAAAGACCCACAAACAAGGTCTGAGAGGTCAACACAAATCATCAGTAAAGTCCCAGGACCCCCAAAACCTTCCTCCAGGACTTCTGTAAACAGACAACCAGAAAATCCTCCTTCAGGGCTTCCAGTAAGGTCCCAGGGCTTCTGTACAAAATATCACAAACAAAAGTCAACACAGATAGAACAGACAAAAGTAGAGTGCCAGGATTCCACAAGATTTCTCCTGATCTCTGCCACCACAAGAGTTCTCTTCTCAGTTCTTTTCAGTTCTGCTCTCTTCCAGCTTGGGCTTCTTATACATGGTTATTAGCTCCTCCCCTTCCTGTTGCAACAGCAACAAGGACTTACAAGTTGTGGGGTTCACAAGTTGTGGGGTTCACAAGTTCTGTTTCTTAACAAAGATGTGATATGATTATGGGCCAGGCTTAAAAGAAACTTGAACTGAAACAAGGTGCTAAATAATTACATAGAGAAAACAAGGCTTTAAGTAGTTCTTTGCTTGCCTTTACAGGCAAATTCTTCACTCAGCTCTCTGGATAACCCCTTCCTAGATGCATTTTTCCCTCTTGCTTTTGATCATAGCACTTCATGGGGAGACAGATTTAATGGGTCAATTGGGGAGAGAATAGACTGGAAAATGTGAGACCATAATCACAACTCAGCCAAAGTGTTCTAGTAATCAGAGGCATGAGGAAGGGCAGATGCTGCCCTCTCTATCTGTGACTTATTTACTTCCATTTATTTGAAACCACTGTAGGACCAGCACAGGGCATACCTCATGTTTCTGAACTCTCCTCTTTGAAATCAGAATAAACCTGCTCAGTGTTCAAGTGACACACAGTTCCACTTTCCTACAGCTACTTGTGTAAACAAATATACTCTAAGTAGTTATATGTTGTCCCCTTTCAATTATCTTCTGGAAACAATGCCTGTCATTTGTACCACAAGGAATTTGTTAAATATGGCTTAGATTTACATTAAATAGTCATGAATTAAATAAAGATAAGTCTAAATTTTATTTCATAATGAGTAAAGTACTCTATTTTTATCATGCATGAACTGAAAACCAAAGATGTAGATACACTATGTATATAAAGTATATAACTCTGAAGTCTTGCCTGACCCATTGGTTGCAATTAGTTAACATGGGTATGGGTATTACATAGTATGGTTATTAGGTGAAGCTAGGTCCTTTGAATTCACCATCCTTCCTTCTTTGTCACACCACTTATCCACATGATACTTCAGAAAGTAAAAAATGGTTACTTTCAGTTGTGTACATAGAGGTGTATGTAGTATTTACAATTTGGTTATTAGATTTTTCATCTGTTTGAAGTGGTTTTCTCACAATTTGAGTGGTTTGGCATCATGGATCTCTAATCTACTTGGGTCACAGGTCTGGGAGGGAAAGAATGATTTTTATAAAATCTAACAATCTAACAACATAATGGAAACATTAATACAGTATCAGCAAGTTAATGGTTAGTAAACAAGAGCAACAGTGTAAAGATTAATGGATTAATCATTGGATCGATAAGCATTTATTAAGCATTAACTATTTGTTAGGCACTATGATGAATATTTCTGTTACAAAGCCAAAAGTAGAAATGCCTTACTTCAAAGAGCTTACATTCCAATGGAGAGACAACATGTACATATATACGTACAAGATGACCAACAAATTAACTGCAGCAGCAACAAAAAACATTTAGCAAGTACTCACTGTGTACAAAGCGGTGAGCTGGGGATAAAAATAGGAAAGCAAGATGGAGTCTCCTATTAGGCAACTCAGATTTTAATAAAGGTAGTCACATTTCTATAGCAAGTTAGATGGAAAGGTCTAGTGGTTCCTAGGGTGCACTAGGAAAGCATATGTTAGTGAATAATTTTTAATCCAGTTTTCCTCTGTCAACCTTGCTTTCTATACTTTTATATCTGTACTATGATGCAGTAATTTAATCCTATTGGGACTAAAATTTCCCTCTTTCTGAACATGAACTCTTTTGAGAATATCAGGTACTTGGTAGTGAGAAGATTCTTTTCCTAAATATTGGTAGCTGTAGCATCTCAAGGGAATAAGTGTTGTTCGCTTGACTGAACTGGAACCAGGACAGGTTTTCTGGGGGCATTGTCATTCAAGTGGCTCTTGGGTTTACCTGGTAACATTCACAGATAATTAATAGTGTTCAAGATTTCCATTTTCTTCTTAACAAGTGATGTTCTTCTCAGTGATGACTGTGTTGGACAGTATGGATGGAAACAGCTGTTTGCCAAGAAGAAAGAGGAGAATGCTACTCTTATTTATTCTCATGGGATTGGGGTTCTGCTCTGTCTCTATTGGGGTGTGAAGGTATGTATTAGTTTGAGGCAGAAGTGGTGGTTTTACTAACCTGGTACTGTATCCTGGTACCTTTAACTCTGAAATCTTGCCTGACACATTGGTTGTAATTAGTCAGTATTTGGAGGTAAGAATGACAGACTCAACAGAGTTCAAACTACCTATTGAAGGATACATGAGTTGTTAGAAGCAAGCCTGATGATATAGGTGATATTGTTCTTCCTAGTACATGTAGACTCAGGGTCACTACTTTCTATACCAAAGTTTAAAATGAGGTAGTAGTCATGGTGGTTTCAACTTCCTGGTAAATATAGTCTCCTTTCTCTCCTACAGGACACCTCATTAAACAGCTAAGTGGTTTTCCTTGGCCATTTGTGTCAATTATTTAGAGGTGGATTGAGGGGACAGTGAATATGACATCTTACCTACAGGGCTAGCTCTTCTCTATAATAGCTTCGTGGGCAAGGCTAGACATCTAAACACAGAATTGTACATACAATATAGATATAAGCCAATTTTAGAGAGGAAATCACTTGAGGGGGTGGTAGGCAGGATTATTAATAGTTTCCTATAGAAAATAGAGTTTAGCAATTTTTTTCAGAAATTAAAGATTTTAAAATGTAGCAGAAGATCCTGAAACTTGGTGACAGCCAGTGCAAAGACATGGAATTGGTATACAGAATCGTAATAAATCTATGGGAAACAGTATGATGTAATTACAGGGTACTAGTTCTGGAGTCAAATGAAGGAAAGGAGAAAAGAAAGAAGGAAGGAAAGATGAACAGGTAGGGAGAGAAGCAAAGAGAGAGAGAAGAAGGCTACAAGTATTTAGCAGGCATCTCCTCTTGTTTCCTATAGCTATCCAACCCAAAGCACTGTACTAAGCACTTTACAAATATCCCATTTTATTTTCACAACAATTTTGGGAGGAAAATTATTATTATTATTATCACAGTTTGACATCAAGAAAATTGATACAGTAGTTGAGTGATTTCCCCAGGATGACAATCTCCCATTGTCTGAAGTAGAACTTAAACCCAGGTCTTCCTGAATGATCATGGAGCTCTCTATCTATTGTACCATCCAGCTGCTTTTTGAGGATTCCTCAAAACTGAGAACCTAGATATGAATTCTGGTTCTGCTGCTTAACACCTGTGTCATTTGGAGCAAGTCAATTATCTTCTGTAAATCTTAGCTCCCGCATATAGCAAATAAGAATGTTGCATTAGATGATCTTTAAGGTTCCTTTGACATTTGGGATTCTATGTTAACAGCACCATTAAAGCATTTAGAGCTGAAAAGGACTTTAGATTCCACTTATTCCAAACTCCTTATTTTTTGAAGAGAATGAAATCATCATTGAGACATGTTAAGTTACTCACTCAAGGTCACACAAGTACTAATTTCCCAGAGTCATGATTCTATATGATACTGAAAGCTTTTCATTTTGGGAAAGTTATTTGTTAGCTTTTATAAATTAGTTCTTCCCTATCTTTAAAATGAGGCCATTCTGCATCATCTTGAGCTGTTCTATTTGAAGTAATGAGTGGAAAAGAAAAAAAAAAGAATTCTGATTTATAGAATAAACTTGTCTTTCTGAGGAAAAGCAAGGCAATACTTCTGTAGTCCAGTGAAGACAACTCAAATGTGTCTTTATTCATGGAAAAGACCTGTTGAGAGATTCCATTTTCTATATGGTAAGCCAAAATCACACAGAGAAAAGATGTAAACTCACTGACTATGAAAGGAATGTCTGATATCGGTACAATTCTTATTACCAACAAAGTAGGAGACAATGCAATACAAAAGATTTCTATTTTAAAGAATACATTTCCTGTGTACTTGATCAAACAATAGCTCAAAAATTAAGGGAGATTCTTTAAATGAATACACACATATGCATATATATATATACACATGTGTATATGTATATGTATATGTATAGGTATAGGTATAGGTATAGGTATAGGTATAGGTATAGGTATAGGTATAGGTATAGGTATAGGTATATATAAGAGAAAGAGCAAGAGAATGGGGCAGGGAGAGAGTGAACAGAGATCTATGAAAAGCATACAGTTTGTCAGCACCATAGTTTTCCCTTCAACTTATTTCTTCTACTCTTTTACTTTACAAAATGAAGAAACTTGCAAGTTTGATGGGAATTCATATGCAAATAACATAGATCTTTTCGACCAGAGTATAAATAGTCATGAATTACACATTTTTCATAGTCAGAATTATAATGCTTTATTTCTTTTCATGCACATAATTAACAGAACAAATTATGAAGTTTCATTGTATTTACAATGGTCAACTCAGTAGCTTTACATTTCTACAACTATTCTCTAGTAAAGCCTATTCTTGTTTGAAAAGATGTAATTTTGAATCGGAACAGAAGAGAATTCTATACAATACAATACCCAATATCAGAATCTCCTACACAGATTAACCTTCAATTTTGACAAGCACAGTGGTAATAACTAGAAAAAAAAGGCCCTCAAATAAGAGGAGAAGTTATCTACCTTTAGATTTCCCAGTTGCTTGTCACTATCATTCCTCTTTTATTCAGTTTGTTAAGTGCCTTGAATGGTATTCTTGCAAAGGCTGGAGGAATACTTCTTCAGCTAGAGGACTACACTGTCAGCACCCATAATCAAACATTGCTTAACTCAAGGATTAAAGGGAGATGAAACAGGGATATTAAAAAGAACATAGAAACCAAACCAAACCAATAACAACAACAACAACAACAACAGAACAAAATATTGACTGCCTCTGCTTTGTAGAGGCAGGCTATTTACTAGATGGAATACTGCATTCAAAGATTAGAAGACAGGGGTCAAATCTTATCTCATACCCTTAGAAGGTATGTGACCCCTGGCAAGTCATTTATGTTCTCAGAGCCTCAGTTTCTTCAACTGTGAAATGGGGATAATAATAGTGTCTAAATCACTAGGTAATATTGAGGACTAAATGAAATAACATATATAAAGGTTTTTGCAAACTCTAAATCTACCTACCTATTAATAACGCTATCTATAAATATTACTTGTTAATACAAATGATTCATGATAATCATTGACATACATATGTGAATTTTAAATGTTCTGCAGATATTATTTCATTTGACAATATCTTAAGGATATCTTGAGATATAAGTAATGCACATATTATAATCTCTTGTTTATAGGTAATAAAACTAAAATTCAAGTAAGAAAAAAATACTTGACCAAGAACAAATAACTATTAAATTGGAGACCATGCAATTTATTGCAGATCTGTTTTTTCTGCTATATTACTACTGGTTTCACAAGACCCTTATAAAAGGAAGCTACCTCTTATCACAGCAATGAAGAATGCCAGATATGCCAGTTGGCCTAAAAGGAACACTGGAGTACGTCAATTATAGGCCACTGAGTTTATTTCCTGGTGAAATTCTAAAATATATCAATAAAATAATGCTTCACACATAACTAGAAAAGGAAATGCTAGTCAAAAAGAACCATGCCATACTACCTTAATTTTCCT
>JAQQSW010017247.1:0-11503 GCA_028646575.1 Pseudocheirus occidentalis | reverse complement strand
TGTGTACAAATTTTTCCTGGTTCTGCTCTTCTCACTCAGCATCAATTCTATAAGCCTCTCCAGGTAATTATGAAGTCAATCTCCTTCGCATTTCTTATAGCACAATAATATTTCATCACATTCATATACCATAATTTGTTCAGTTATGGTATATGAATCCATATATCCCTTAAATTTCCAGTTTTTTGCCACTACAAAGAGAGCTGCAATAAATACCTTTGTACATATGAGACCCTTTCCCACTTCTATGATCTTTTTGGGATACAACCACAAAAGTGGTATTACTGAGTCAAAGGGTATGCAATTATTTATAGCCCTTTGGGCATAGTTCCAGATTGCCCTCCAGAATGGTTGTATCAGTTCACAGCTCCACCAACAATGCATTAGAGTTCCGATTTTTCCACATCCTCTCCAGCATTTGTCATTTTCCTGTTTTGTCATCTTAGCCAATCTGACTGATGAGATGTGGTACCTCAACGTTGTTTTGATTTGCATTTCTTGAAACAATATTCACTCCTGTTTTTGATGAAGAAGTGGCCCTTGTCCTTGCTGAGCAAACCCCACTCTGTGCATCCTCAATCCTGTCACCTTCTGTCTTCTCCCTAAGATTGCCCGAACTGTCATCCCCACTCTCAAATCTTACATCTTTCATCATTAACTTGCTCATTCCCTGCTGCCTACAAATGTGACCACTTTTCCCCTATCTTTGAAAAACCCTCACCTGACCATGCCATGCCCTTAGAGGTCATTCTTCATATGTCCCCAGCTCCTCAGCTGACCTCTGCAGTCTGGCTCCTGAGATCCAGCCAAACAGGCCCTCACACGCAGAGACCCTCACCATAGACCATGCATTCATGACATACATTTATCTGTCTAGAGACCTCATCTATTTAACATCTCTGCCTTCTTGTCTTCCTCATCAGAAAGTAAGCTTATTTGCATTTCTGTTCCCTATGCCCAGCACAGTACCTGGTGTGTGGTTGTTGCTTGTAAATACTCATGGCTGCTTGTTGTGCTGGATGTTTGTGATAAGTACAAGTAAGGATTAATGAAACTAGAGTCGAGGAGGCTGAATGGTAGTGAATGACCTAGTTAATAAGAGCTAAAACACTTCAAGCAGAATCTCATTCTGTACAGTTACAGGTCTTACTTTATTTAGGATGTCTTCTTTAAAAAGTATATAAAAATGGAATCTCATTTTAAATGCACATAATGGAAACTTCCCATACAGAAGATTCCGAAGATGATTCATTTTGTGAAAAAGCAGTCTCTGATTCTGTCTTTTTGGTAAATCAACTTTGTTTAAAACTTTGCTCTTTTGGAAAATAGGAAATATTTCTGAGGATTTGGAGTTCACATTGAAATTCATTTGCTTGACTGTGGAGATTTTCTACATAAGACTATATGAATAAATACCACATTCATTAAAGCTGGAGAACTTTTGTTTTGAAAATGCCAACTGAGGTTTTGTTTGTTTGTTTGTTTTTTAGGAAATCTGTCCTTAGTTTGTTAATTTTTGTTTTGTTTTAATTCCACCCGGATTCCCCTTTTGGACCCTACCAGAGAAGCAGGCCAGTCGGTGTTTAATGGACTGACCTGACCTAGATCAGAAGGTCAGGGGCAGAGGAAAAGAGAAGAGGGGATACATGGCAACCTCAGGTTCTGTAGCTCTCAGAAATCACCCCATTTAGAGGTGGTGCTTAAATGGGAGCAGCTGCAGGCCAAGAGAGAACCAACCTGAATCTTTTTTCTGGTTAGAGGCAGCTGGTGGCCCAGTGGATAGGGTTTAGCCTCATACATCAGCTGAGGGGGGTGGGCCGACATCACTGAAGGTTCCAGTCCTTTGTTTGAGGTCTCTTAGTTTGAGGTCTTGTGAACTTTTTATAAGCTTCCTATTGTCGTCTTCACTTTAAGGGTCTATTAAATAAACTGAATTATTGCAGGCATATAATACATTGAAATGTTAGCTATTCGAAAGCTTTGGAGAATGAATCATTCTGAAAAGCTCAGCTTTCCAGCTTGCTGAAGATTAACGCTTTAATTGTCAAAAAGCCTTTTAATGTAACTTTTTGAAAGAAAATCTTTCCATATGCACTTTACCCTTTGCTTACTTGAGAGGTACATAGAGAGATACTTAATACTTGTGTTGAAGTCACTGTAGTTACAGTTAGAAGTAGTATAAGGCAGGTGGTCCCTCCAGCTGAATTCTGCATGTACTGTCATTGGACCTCAGCTCATTCATTTGTAAACTGAGGCATTTAGACTCCATGGTCTCCAAGGTCAGGTAATCTGGGCTTTGGGGGAAATCATTTTCACTGTTGCTGTCCTATGATTTGTAAACACTATTTAACTATGCTGTCTGTTAACACTCTTAATTTTTCTTTTAACTTCACTGTGGACCACAATATTTTGTTGTAAGGTTAAATCCATCCTTCCAGCTTACTTATCCTTTTTGTCCATGGGGTATGAAGGAGTTTCCCTTAACCAGTTCCTAACGACCTGTAGCAGGATGTTTGGAAGAGCATTGAAAGGGTAAGATGCAGTCCAAAGCCTACCAAGTTCTTCATCAAGAAAAGATAACCTTTCTTTTTCCAGGATGTAAGAACTTTGTTCCTCCATGGGAAGTTGGGGCATAACTCCCCTCGCTCTTTCTTAATGTTTTCTTTAAACATAATTCTAGATGCAAGCAACACTTACAAACTAAACCTTTGATGGCTTAAAATTGGAAGTTGCTCATGTTAGGCCTTACCATCCTTGAAAGCTGGGATCGTACTTTGCCAAATGCTGAACATGAGGTGTTACACATATCTAGCACTTCATTCAACCAAAGAATTATTACATGTCTCTGAATGATATCTCGGTGGGGAGGTGGCTGATGAATGAGCTCTGTAATTGTCCACCAGTAGAAGAATTTGACTGCTTTCCAGCTGGTTGGGCTAGAAAAATGTAGGAAAACATTGTTCTGAAATTGATCTTTCATGGAAGTGATAGAACCAGTTAAATGACATTTCTTTGTCCTTATATTAACTTGTGCTTCATAAACAACGTGTGTGTGTGTGTGTGTGTGTGTGTGTGTGTGTGTGTGTGTGTGTGTAAATTTGTCATCTTCAGGAAGCCAGCCAAGTCTCATTCTACTCAAACCCATGGGAGGCATAAAATTTGAATTTCTTTAGCCATTTGAAGTTTGCAGAAGTGCTTTGCTCACAACCTTATGTGATCAGTAATATTATTCCCATTAGGAAACTGAATTTTGGTGATGTTATTTTTCTGGAGTTTGGGTGTGGCTAGATCATAGGATTGAGACCTAAGTCCCCTGATACGAATCCCCAGCCCTCTCTCCACTCCATCTCACTGCCTCCCCATTACAGCCAACCCTGGCAAATGCATGTCTTTGTCAACATTTTGTTGCCTTTGCAGTGAGTATAGAGACAGATGGGGCACTGACATTCTTTGATTGAAAGCTTTAACACCAAGAATGGTCTTGGTTTAATTTAGGTAAGGACACTCTGGAATGCTGTTCCATAACTTTAACTCGGAACCTTCAAAGAGTGGGAATAGTTGGTCTTACAGAGCCCAGGGAAGCAGGAAGGACCTCAGTGACTCAGGATTGGCCTCCTCTCTGACATTTTCAGATCTGTGGCCTTCTCTTTCCAGTTTTCTACACGTGCTATTTTTTTCTTATAAGTTTTGTACAGCCTGGCTGACAGGATGTTTCATAGGTGTTTCTGCTATAAAATTAGTGCAGTGTGTTTTGCTTCTTGTGTCCATGCAATTGTAAAGGCTTTAAAGGGTTCATTACTTGACATTTTTATGGTTTAGCTTGTCACCGTACTCTTGGGGATGGATTGGCCTGCCTTTCTCTTGGTACATTGATGTCTTTCAGGGAGTTGTAGTTAGGATTCCATTTTCTCTCCATGGTGGTTATCTGTAATTACTTCCAAGCTCCCCACACTGGCTCCCAGCCTCCTCTAGCCTTTGTAAAATACCTTGCCCTTTACTTGGGTACTGTCTTCCTTGAGCTCCCTCACAGAACCTTCTCCGCATTTCAGTCTCTGTTACTTCATCTTCTACAACCTTTGTTAAATTGTCTTTTGTGAACAGATCACTTGGCTAGGCCCCAGGTACTCACTATACAAAGTTTGGAGAGAAGTGTCCTAAGTCCTTTTCAAGGCTAATCTCACTTGACCTTCTTCAGGATCATGTTCTACCCATAATTCTCTTTCTTAGAGGCCTTTGGAAGCTTTCCTGCCTTTTTAGCTAAACTATCAGGCTAGGGTTTCTTATTCCTAGGAATGAGCCTTCCCTAGACTCTGCTTATCTTTTGAATTATTGGTTTGTTTTTCTTTGAGCCTGGCAGACCTGCCAGTTGTCAGGTGCTGTGCTAAGTGCTGGGCATCCAAAGAAAGCCCCTCCCCCCCCAAGACAGTCCCTGTCCTCAAGGAGTTCCCAGTCTAATGAAAGAGACCATGAAAGCAACTTTGTGCCAACAATACATTGGAGCTAATCAACACAGGGAAGTACTAGTGCATTGAGGAGGGTCAGAAAAGGCTTCTTGTAGAAGATCAGATTTTAGCTGGGGTTTGAGGGAAGTCAGGAGGTGGAGATTTGAAAAGAGAATTGTAATCAAGAGGAGAAAGCCAAGAAAAGTGGCCAGTCAGAAGATAAAATATCTTATGGGAGGTGAGTGTCACTTGAATGAAGAGTAGATCAGGTCTAACACAAAGCTGTAAAGAGCTTTGAATACCAAACTGAGCATTTTCTGGAGTTTATTGGCTGGGAGTGATGTGTGGTGTGATGAGACTTTCCTCCCCAGCAGATTATCACAATTATCCAGATGTAAAGTATCGAGGGCCTGGACCAGGCTGGGGCAGTGAGCATTATTGGAGAGGTGCTACAAAGGATGAAACTACTAGAGGCACTGCCGAAATGAAGCAGAAGGGCCTTGGGAACAGCCTGGAGGGGGGGAGCAGTCCAGGATAAGACCCCAGGAAAAGAGGTGGGGGCAGAGAATAAGTTAATTTCTGGGCTTAGTGAGTTCAGGGTGTCCATGGCTCTGTGCATTTCTTCCTTGCCCACGAACTCATTAGTGCCGTCCCCAGCGTGGCAGTCTAAAGGCAGCAGAGAATTTCCTCCTGTTGAAAGCAATGACTTTCAAAAAGCTCCCATCCTAATTGAGCAGCTCACTAGAAAGTTGGCTTCTTTGGCTTTGGGGATCCTAGCTTAGGAGGAGAATCCTCAGCTCTGCTCTCCCCTTGTAACTTAGGTGATTTTGTATGAAACAGCTTTGCTCTGTTATCCATCCATCCTTTACTGAAGGCTTTGTCCATTGCCCTTTTCTCGTGGCTCCTCTCCCACATGAGGATTGACGGTGTCTGTGCCGATTACTTGCAGGTCAGTCTGTCCAGCCATAGACTCCTTTGATCCTGGGACACCGATGCTTCATAAATGATGGTGAACTGATTAATTAGAAGAAAAGGTCAGAGAAGCCGAGGTCATTTTCTAACGTATAGTATCCCAGCAGTCGTCAATTAGCATGTGTTGAAAAGCCTGCTATCCCAGGTCCTATGCTGAGGCAGAAGATAAAGACAGGAAAAAGAAATGCATTCCCTGTCTTCAAGACGCTCACAGTCAGAGGGGGGGAAGACGCTGAAATGAATGGGAGAGGGCCTAGGAGGATAATGGAGGGGCAGCCGGGTAGGACAAGAAGAGCCCCGTCTAGCACCAGATCCTGAACAAAATCTTCAACTCCAAAATTCTCTGAACCACCCTCGCTAGGTGTCATTTTTCCTCATCTTTATGAAGGGTCAGGAGCTATGATCAGATGCTTTTTTCAAGGTCTAAATTGCTGTGGTCTGTATGGATTTTGTTTGTTTGTTTTCATGATATATAGAATATGAGGACTGGTTTTGCCTTAGTAAATAAATCTCTTAGATTGTTAACTCCTTGACTCTGGTCTCAGCCCCATGCCCAGGCCCATTCCAAACAAAGCTATCAGGTGTTTGTTGTTGACTGAATGGAACTCATTAAAAATGAAGAAAATTGCCTCAAAAAAGAAAGAGCTTAAATTTTCCTCTTTGCTTCAGTTTCTTTATCTGTAAAATGGTGGAGTAGGAGTACTGAGTGATCCGTAATCCTTTTTAGCTGTGAAATTCTTTGATACTTATCTGATGTATCTGCTATCTATAACTTGCCAGAGAGATTCATGCTTCTATCTCTGTTATCTACTCTACAGTTAGAGGATAGGGCAAAATAAATGCAAGTCTTTCTTGCAGGATTTTCTTAAATAAGTCTGAGGATTTTGCATTTTTCAAACATCTGCTACATAAACCTTTTTAAAGGAAATACTAGGAGAATTTTATAAAATTGTTATGTATGCTGGCTGCAGATCTTTGCAGATCTGTCATAAAGTGGGAAGTTTAATGTAGTCTTTTGAAATGAAAAAATTATTAGCTGATTCTCGTGGAATTTCCCTGTTAATGCCCTGAGATAAATGAATAGGTTTGTTGTCCTGTTTCTTCCCACCCCAAGCACTGATGCTAACAGAAACTAACCTAGGCTGTTGTGAATGTGATATATAAAGTCTGTGTATTTGATCAACTCTATTTAGAAGAGGGGTTCTTGACTTCTTTTATGTCCTGGATCCCTTTGGTGCGGTCAGTCTGGTAAAGCCTGTGGACCCCTTCTGAGAAGGCGGTTTTCATTTTTATTTTTTTATTGTCTGGTTTGTTTACTTTTAGGTTACAAGATTCAGTTCCAGAGTCACTTAAGTTTCAGATTTTCTCCCCTTCCTCCCCACCCTCCCACCCCCATGGTGGCATACAATCATGTATAGGATCTGCAAACTCCTTCACATTGTACAATAGTCTGGTTGTATAGGTGTTATAGCCAATGGTGGGAAGGTGGTTTTTAAATGCATAAAATGAAACATACCAATTATAATGAAATAGTTTTCAAAAAGTATTTTTAAAAAGCACCCAAGTTCATGGACTCCAAATTAAGAACTCCTGACTAGATAGATGGATTCTTCCTCTTCAGTGAGCATGAAGATGAGTGCTCCTGTGTTTAGTGATTTGATATTTTGATGAAAAAAAAAATAATGTGCTTTTTCCTCTTCTTTCTCTAGGTTTAACTATAGATCAACGCATCATCTTGCATCCCACGGGTTCTATGAATTTTTGAATTGGTTTGATGAAAGAGCATGGTATCCACTAGGAAGAATAGTAGGTGGGACTGTAAGTATAGAAGATAAAATTTTTGTTAATTTTTGTTAAGTTCATAAATTAGTTAGTAATTAATTATTTTATTAAATCTACTTTTTAGGAGAGTGTGGGTACTTGAGTGTTGTTTGCATCATAAATATTGGGGAGGAGGTTTCAGTGATATAGTTTGTTGATTGTATTAACCATATATTCCTGTGTTTTAATTGCCTTCTCTTGCCTTCTTTTGGGTTTCTGTATTATTTCCTAGTATTTCTAGTAAGGTGTAGTTGAGGAATTTGTGTGTGTGTCTTATTGGATAGCACCTTTCCTGAAAAACTTAACTGGAAGGAAGCAGATGTAACATTTTTACAATTTCTGTTCTTCATTACTATAATTTAGAATTGATGACTCAAATTCAGAAGGTGTCTGTTATTTACTTCGTTTTACTATATAGGAGTAATGAGGGAAATGCTATAGCTCCAGCTTACCTAAATTTTAGCAGATCTTTTAGCAAAAGAGTCAGATATTTCCTGTGGCCCTGCAGCACTGTCTGGAGAGTTTCTGTAGCTGCCGGCGTACCGTGAGCCACCTGGGCTTCCTGAGTCCAGGTCCAGCATGTGCCGCCTCCAAAGCTTTTTGTTTTTGTTTTAATTTGAGTAATTTGACATACTTTGAAAAATTAAAAACAAAAACGAAAAAAAAAAAACCCTGAGGCAGCACATGCTGGACCTGGAATCAGGAAGCCCTGAGTTTAGATCCAGCCTCATACATTTCATAGCTGTGTGACCCTGGGTAAATTCACTTAGCCACTTTCCTTAATTGGGATAATACTAATAGTACTACTTGCCTGGGTTGTTGCAAGCATAAAAGAAGATAATTGTGAAGTGTGATAGAAATGTTAACTATTATCAATATTAAAAGCCAGGTTATATAGAGTAGAGATGGACAGTTTCATATACAATCTTCTTTGTGTTTGCTGTATGTATGAAAAAACTTTAAAGTTCAAAACAATAGAATAAAAACACAAAAACACATTCGTATATAGTCGTTTTTGGTTTTTTGCCCTTAGCTTTTTTAGCAGTTTTGTTACTGTTACTTTATTTGGCTTGTTTGATTTTTTCCCCTCCCTAGGTCTACCCAGGGTTGATGGTGACAGCTGGCCTTATACATTGGATTTTAAATATGCTGAATATAACTGTTCACATAAGAGATGTGTGTGTGTTCCTAGCACCAATTTTTAGCGGCCTTACATCTATTTCTACTTTCCTGCTCACCAGAGAACTGTGGAACCAGGGAGCAGGGCTTTTAGCAGCCTGCTTCATTGCAATTGTGCCAGGCTACATCTCTCGTTCAGTAGCTGGGTCCTTTGATAATGAAGGCATAGCCATTTTTGCCCTGCAGTTCACATACTACTTATGGGTAAGTAATCCCTGATCCTTTGTTTTATGTCCACGAGCCCTGTCTCTAGCGAGTTACTAATGAATGTTCAGGGGGAGAAAGTGTTGGTACTGTTGGGCTCTCCCTGCATCATCAGCTTGGAATGGAAAAGACAGGCGTCTCAGCTAATAGTCCACAAAGAGGGATCTGGAGTCAGATGGACACTGGTTTGAGCCACGGACTCAACACAAATTCCAGATCGTTTTCTCAAAACTAGCACTACTTGTTTTGCTTTTAGCCTAGAACAGTTATTGAAGTGAAGTTGATCTATTAGGTTTTCTAGCATTGCAAGTAATGCTGTTCATTAGGATTATTTAGTAGTTAGTCTCCATGACATTTAACTTTTATCTGTAT
The DNA here is from genome assembly GCA_028646575.1 of Pseudocheirus occidentalis. NCBI lineage: Eukaryota > Metazoa > Chordata > Mammalia > Diprotodontia > Pseudocheiridae > Pseudocheirus > Pseudocheirus occidentalis. The sequence continues at coordinate 2,513 of JAQQSW010017247.1, read as the reverse complement.
ATTCTTTACATAGAATGACCTACATAAAACACCTTTTCAGAAATAGAAGTCTCTGTAAGAGACTTGTAATTCTTGGTTTCAATACTTGTATACATGTACTAAAATGTTTCCATAGTTAGCCATGAAAGAATGACATTTTTTTTTAAAATGGCTATTTTATCCATTTCCTAAAGTACTCTTTATTGGATGTTTGTGGTGTGGTCCTACAGATGTAGGATTAAATCAGCCAGTGCAGATATTCAGTAAGCATTTGTTCAGCCAAGCACTATGCTTAGTGTTGGAGATGCAAAAAGAGGTCAGAGCCGGGTCCCATGTGCTCAAGAGCTCACCAGGAGCCTCTGGGCCAGTCCTGCATGATCAGATCAGAAAAATCCAGTCCTCCCTGACTACTTCTCCAGGGTCCAGCACTGCTTCTCTGCCTTCACGCACTAGTCCTCCTCCAGGAATGGCCTACTTGCCAGGCCTTGCCCTTGACCCTCAGTCTCCTGGTTGTCTGCATGCCTTGGCCCTGTTCCCCTTGCTGGGAACATTCCCTTTCCTCACCTGAGTCTCCAGGCCTCAGCGGTGCATGTGCCTCATGCACCCCATGTAGGTGTGTTGCCTTCCATGTAAGCTCCTTGAAGGCAGGCAAAGCTTGGCTTTTGTGTTAACACAGCTCAGTATCTCTCATTTAAGTCTGGAGTTATTGCCAAGCTCTGTGATCGCTGTGAAATACTTGTAAACAAGTTCTGTGAGAGTAAAACAAAACTTTTAGGTGTTAAATGAACAGATACGCTGCCTTCCCAACACCCACACAAACATTTTGAGAAAGTTGTGTTGCGGTGATTTCATTGTGTCTTTGGAGGTCCCACAGCTGTCACTCAAGAGAGCATGGTGGGGTGGTGGAGAACTTCCTGAATCTAGATGTGGAAGGAGGAGCACCATTCAAGGGTGTCATATGAAATAGTTTTCAGAGTTGTATGCATGCTGTTGGCTTCTTGCATTTTACACACATGTTGGGCAGACAGAGAGTTGTTTTAAATACTCCCCTCTCTATAGGCTCAGAAGTGCTGGTTTTGCTGTTGCCAGCTGATACTGCCATCCAAGGGTGGGGAACCTGTGGCCTTCTAGGTTAGGTCCTCAGGTGCAGCCTTCTGACTGAGTCCAAGTTTTACAGAACATACCTTTTATTAAGAGGATGTGTTCTGTGAAGTTTCAAGCAGTTAGAGGGCTGTACTTGAGAACTGAGAGGGTCACGTGTGGCCTCAAGGTGACATATTCCTCACCCCTGGCATAGCAGTATTGAAATATGAATTAAATTTTTCATAATTGGTGTTCAAGAGCAGTACTTTCGTGGTGAGAGTGATTTGGTGGCTAAAAATGCTTCTCTTTAGGGAAAATCTGGTAGTTCTTTTCAATAGCAACATCTGTGTCAGCTGTCACAGATTTCTTAGTAATATGGACTGCCAACCAGGTCATTAGATATAGTCTTCATCCGGATGGAGGGGATTAGTTAGTTCTGAAGTAATTGCAAGAGGTATTGGCTATGGTATGCAGAAGTGATGTGTTGACTGCTCATAGGGCTTGAGAGGTTGTTTGGAAAACTTGTCCATTAGAGGGCTGTAGCCCTGAACTTGCTGTAAGGGCCTGTGAATCCCTTCTTCCTCAGTCACTGATGACAGCAAGGCTGATGGGCATCTGTGTCCTCTGTGGGAGGAGATCGTCCTCTGTGGGAGGAGATCCTCCTCCGAAGTTGGATGCTTCCCCTCAGAACTTGAGCTTGGCATCAGAGTTTAGAGCTACAGGCTCACATGTGGTCAGGCTACTGTGGTATGTATTATATGAGCAGGAATACTGCATTCATTTCACACTCATACTCGGCAGCGACTGGATTAAGTTACTATCCAGAGTCGGCTTCAGATACCCAGGTGTCATTCTCTTCCCACTTCTCTAAGGCTTTCTAGAAGGATGAAGCTTGTTCTTTCAAACTGGACATGGTAAGATTTATAGGAGTTCTAACCTCCCTTTGAGGGTTCCATTTTATGAAGTTTTTCTTATCTGCCGGTCTATAAATTCCTGACAAATCCCACCAGTGGCTATTTGGCACAGTAGTCATCGTGGCTGAGGGACTGAAACGCTAGCTAGTGTGTGTACCAGAAAGTACATTCTGGGTGAAGCAAATAGTAAACAACTGAAAATATCTTTGAAATTAAAAGAAAAAAAGGTCCAGAATTAATTCATTAGTTGAGATTGTCTCCTTACCCAGTCTACTTTGGAAGTGCATTGGCCACTTCATTTTTCCCAGCTGGGCCATTGGCCCCTTGGGCAACCAGGTGGCCCTGCATTCTGGACACCTGATTGGCTTTAGCCTTAGGGGAGCTCACAGGGCCTGAATTCACGCAGCCCCTGCTTCAGCCTTCCCAGGAGTCGTGATTAAAAGCTGAGTTCATAGAGGCAGCTGGCTACTTGATGGCAGACCCAGGTTGGGGCCTGCTCTTCCCCCTTCTGGCCCGCAGCCTTTAGGTCCTGCTTCA
>JAQQSW010017246.1:0-11503 GCA_028646575.1 Pseudocheirus occidentalis | reverse complement strand
CACTTATCAATTGGGGAATGACTGGCATTCTTGTAAATTTTATTTAATTCCCTGTATATTTTAGAAATGAGGCCTTTATCAGAGACACTTGTAAATATTCTTTCCCAATTTCCTACTTCCCTCTTAATCGTGGTTACATTGGCTTTGTTTGTACAGAAACTTTTCAATTTGATGTAATCAAGATTATCTATTTTGCATTTTATAATGCTCTTCAACTTTTCTTTGGTCATAAAGTCTTCCCTGCTCCATAAATCTGACGGGTAAACTACTCCTTGCTTCTCCAGATTATTTACAGTATCGGCCTTTATATCTAGGTCATGCATCCATTTAGATTGACTTTGGTGTATGGCATTAGATAATGCTCTATGCCTAGTTTCTGCCATACTATATTCCAATTTTCCCACTAGTTTTTGTCAAATAGTGAATTCTTAACCCAGAAACTGGGGTCTTTGGGCTTATCAAACTGTATATTACTATAGTCATTGACTACTGAGTCTTTTGTACCCAATCTATTCCATTGATCTGCTACTCTGTTCCTTAACTAGTACCAGGCAGTTTTCACTTCCTATATATTTTTAACAAAGTCCAACAGCAAGAAATACAAAGAGAAGTTCCATTTAAACTGTTGTAGACATTATACATAATTTTGGAATCTATCTGCCAAAACAAACCCAGGACCTATATGAATGCAATTACAAAAACTTTTCCCACAAATAAAATCAGATCCAAATAACCAGAGAAAACATCAGGTGCTCACGGCTATGTTCAGCTAATACAATAAAAATGACAATTTTACTCAAATTAATTAGTGCCATAACAATCAGTCTACCAAAAAATTGTTTTATAGAACTAGAAAAAATCATAACAAAATTAATGTGGAAGAACAAAATGTTCAGAATATCAAGGGAATTAACGAAAAGAAATGCTAGGGAAAGTGGCCTAGCCATACCATATTTTAAACTGTATTATATAGCAGCAGTCATCAAAACTGCTTGGTACTGTCTGAGATGTAGTGCATCAGTAGAATAGATTAGGTACAGGAGACACAGCAGTAAATGACTCTAGTAATCTACTTTTTGATATACCCAAAGACTCTAGCTTCTGAGATAAGAATTCAGTATTTGACAAAAAAAATACTGGTTAAAACTGGAAAATAGTATGACAGAAAATGGGCATAGATCAATATCTGACACCATATACCAAAATAAAGTATAAATGGGTGAATGATCTAGATATAAAGACTGATTTCTGTAAGCAATATGGGAGAGCAAGGAATATTTTACCTGTCAGATTGATAGAGTAGGGAAGAATTAATATCCAACCAATAGATAAAGAACATGAAGAAATACCAAGTGGATAACTTTGATTATAATAAATTGAAAAGTTTTTGTATAAATAAGGCCAATGTAATCAAGATTAGGAGGGAAGTGGAAAATTGGAAAAGAATTTTTACAACCAGTGTCTCTGGTAAAGGGTTCATTTCTAAATTATACAGAGAACTGAGACAAATTTATAAGGAAACAAGTCATTCCCCAATTGATAAATGGTCGAAGGATATTAACAGACAGTTTTCAGAGGAAGAAATTAAATATATTTATAAGCATATGAAAAAATGTTCTAAATCACTATTGATTAGAAAAATGCAAATCAAAACTACTCTGAGGTACCATATCTCAATGGTCAGATTGGCTAATATGACAAAACAGGAAAATAATAAATGCTAGAGAGGATGTGAAAAAATTGGAAAGCTAATGCATTATTGTTAGAGTTGTGAACTGATCCAACCATTCTGGAGAACAATTTGGAAATCTGACCAAAGGGCCAAAAAAAGTGCATTCCCTTTGACCCAGCAATACTACTTCTAAGGATGTATCACAAAGAGATCATACAAGGGGGAGGAGAATGCATATGTAGAAAAAATATTTATAACAGCTCTTTTTGTGGTGTCCAAGAACTGGAAATCAAGGGGATGCCTTTCAATTGGGGAATTGGTATATGATATATGAATGAAATGGAATACTATTGTGCTATAATAAGTAAGGAGTAGACAGACTTCATAATAACCTGTAGAGACTTAAATAAACTGAGGCTAAGTGAGGAGATCAGAACCAGGAGAACTTTGAGCACAATTCCAGACAAATCATTTCTGTGATGACTAATTTTGATAGACTGGAATCCTTTCAGCAATGCAAGGTTATAAGACTTCATAAAGACTCATAATGGAAAGAGATATCCACATCCAGAGAAAAGAATTACAGAGTATAAATGCAGATTGAAGCAAACTACTTGCTCTCTTTTGTATTTTGTTTTGTTTTGTTCCTTCTTTCTTGTTGTTTATTCCATTGGTTATAGCTCTTTACAACTTGAATAATGTTTAATTCAAAGGTATTTTTAGAACCTATGTTGGATTGCATGCCACCACAGGGTTTACAGGGGAAGAGAAGGAAGGAGAGAATATTTGGAACTCAAATGATGATGGAAGTGAATATTGTAAACTAGAAGTAAATAAATTAACTTAAAAAAAAGGAAAACAGGGAAAAATGGAACTTTACTTGAAATAATAGGTAGTATGTATCAAAAACCTTCAGCAAGAATTATTTGTAATTAGGATAAGCTAAAAGCTTCCCAATAAGATCAGATGTGAAGCAAAAGTGCCCATTTGCACTTCTATTATTCAATATTTTATTATAAATATTAACTTTATCAATGAGAGAAGAAAAATTGAAGGAGTTCAAATATGCAATGAGGAAACACAACTACCACTCTGTAGATGATATGATGGCATACTTAGAGAATCAAATAAAAAACTCCTTGAAGTAGTTAACAACTTTAATAAAGTTGCAGCACACAAAATAAATCCACATAAATCATTAGCATTTCTATATATTACCAACAAAATCCAGGAGCTAGATAGAGAAATTCCATTTTAAATATCTGTAGACAATATATAATGCTTAGGAGTATATTTTCTAAGACAAACTCATGATCTACATGAACAAAAGTAAAAAAAGGAAACAAAACACTTTTCATGCCAATAAAGTCAGATCAAAACAATTGGAAAAACATCGATTGCTCATGAATAGGCCAAGCCAATATAATAAAAATGGCAATTCTACCCAAAATAATTTACCTTTTCAGTGCCATAGCAATCAAACTATCAAAAATAATCTTATAGAGCTGGAAAAAAATCACATAATTCATCCAGAAGAACAAAAGCTCAAGAATATCAAGGGAATCAATGGGGAAAAAAAGGTGAAAGACAGTGATCTAGCTGTACCAGGTCTCACACTGTATTACAAAGTAGTAATCATCAAAAAATTATTGTATGGTATAAGAAGTAGAGTGATGGAGTGGCAGAATTGATTAGGAAAACAATACACAATAATAAATGAACAAAGTAATCTAGTGTTTCATAAATGTGAAGATCCAACCTTGGGGGACAAAAACTGATAAAAACTAATGGGAAAACTAGAAAGCAGTTTAGCAGAAACTAGGTGTAGAACAACATCTCATGCTATATGCTAATATAAAGAGAGAATGGGTATATAAATTAGGCATAGTTATACCATAAGCAAAAGAGGGGAGCATGAAAGTGTTTACCTGACAGATCTATGGACAAGGAAAGAATTTATGACCAAAAATTGATAATGACAATTATAGGATGCAAAATGGATAATTTTGATTGCATTAAAAGTTTAGCACATATAAAATGAATGTTGTGAAGATTGGAAGAAAAGTAGAAAACTGGGGGTGGGTGGGGAATTTTACAATAAGTTTCACTGATAAAAAGTTTCATTTCTCAAAACAGAGAGAACTGGGTCAAATTTGTAAGAATATGACTCATTCCCCAATTGGAAAACGGCCAAAGATGTGAGCAGGCAGTTTTCAGACAAAGAAATCAAAGCTACATGTAGTCATATGAAAAAAGGTTCTAAATCACTACTGAAGAATTGCAAATTTAAACAACTTTGAGTTACTACATCATACCTACCAGACTGGCTAACATGACAGAAAATAAAAATGACGAATAGAGTATATGTGGGAGAATTGTGACACAATGAAATGCTGGTGGAGTTGTGAACTGATCCAGCCATTCTGGAGGGCATTTTGCAATTATGCCCAAAGGACTATAAAGCTCTTCATGCCATTTGACCCAATACCTTTACTAGGAATGTATCCCAAAGAGATTTTTAAAAAATGTAAAAATACCCATATGTACAAAAAATTTATAATAACTCTTTCTGTGATGGCTAAGAAATGGAAATTGGGGAGCAGTTGGACAAATTGTGGTATATGAATGTAATGGAATAATACTATTGTTCCATAAAAAATTATAAATAGGTGGACTTCAGGAAATTAGTGGAAGTACAAGGATTAGAATGGTGTGTTGTTGTGGCATATGCTTCCCCTCCACAGACTTCTTCCTTGGACCTAAAGAGAATTTGAGTCTATACTTTTGGTGGTAATTCTTCTCTGGCACCCTAGACCTGTTAAAGTGAGAGCAAAGTGAACCGAATGACTGAGCCACTTCATAGTGGGAGAAGGTGAATGCCTACTATATGTATGTTTCCATATCAAGGGCCACATCAAGAACCATGCTGGACATGATTTGCATACTAAAGGTGTCTAACACTCCATCAGTGATACATTTGTGGGTGGGGATGGTTCATCTTATGGGGTTTATTTTCCGTGTCTTATAATTTGTGGAGGTTTTTTAGACTGAGGGGTTTAGGGAACTCTATGTGTGTGTGTGTGTGTGTGTGTGTGTGTGTGTGTGTGTGTGTGTGTGTGTTTGTGGGTGCTTTTTGCAATAACAGGATCCCACTGGAAAGATCTTTCTTTCAACCACAATTTAATGTATGCTTGAGTATGACAGGATCCATGATGAAAGAAAAAAAGTGTGGTCTTTTAGAAAATTGTTTTCTCTATGTCCTTTTATTAATTAAATCATCTTATACACTACTGTTATTTTAAAATCTATTATTTATGATACCTCTTTTTTTGAGGGTGTCTCAAAAGGCTTAGTGAAGTTTTAAACTACTAAAACTTATATTTAAGCATGGAAGTTAACATGAATAATTCATATCCAACTTTTTTTTAGAATACTGGTACTTATTAATGGAGGTAGATTCACATAGAATGTTATTAAAGGGAGATATTTCTAAGATACTATTGGAAGAATAGGAAAATTTAAAGTATCGACTAACAGGCAAGGAGAGAAAATAAAGCTAAATCTTTTCCCCCCTAAATTACCATTTGATATATACTATTCTTTTGTTCAGAGTAGTATAGAGATTTGTGAAAGTTATTAGAATTTGATTATTAAAAAACCTCTCATGGAAAAGAAAATAATGCTTAATAGAGTCAAAATTATGATAATTAATGTGAGATATATCTGGAGAAAAAAATCATTAGAATGAAATTGCAGTAAAAAGTCATTAAAATACTAGAAATAGCTACAGATGTAAATATCTTAGAATATAATATTATGTCACAATAGAACTATAAATTTAAATTATTATTTTTCTCAGGGAAGCTATCAGGTGTTTCTGGGGAGGAAATAATATGTTTGGGTTGAAAATGTAAATGAAACTTTATTATGGTAAAATGTAACTGAAGTGGAGAAAAGAGGTAGATTATTATAAAGTCTTTTTTTTTTTTTGCTTTTTGGAGGGCAGGTTGGGGTTAAGTGATTTGCCCAAGGTCACATGGCTAGTTTTTTTGTGTTAAGTGTCTGAGGCCAGATTTGAACTCAGGTACTCCTGACTCCAGGGCTGGTGCTCTATTCACTGTGCCACCTAGCCACCCCTGATTATTATAAAGTCTTAAAGGTACTCCCTTTAGAATTCTACAAAAATATTTTTTAAATCCTGAGATAACCTGAAATAACTTGCCAAGAATATTTTAAATGAATAAAAAGATAATTTAATGCTGGTGGTACAACTCAACCAGCACATGAAGTTTATCTAATATGTTCACTACAGCAGAGGAGAAGAAAAAGACAATTTGAGGTGGTTATTTAATGGCTAGTATAGTCAACTTCCAAGATAAAAATGTGAGAAATGTAAGAAAACCTAAACAGATTGCATGTTAATAGAGCAAGTACCCTGGGGCATGATATATTTTCAATAGTTAAAAGTGGAAAGATGATTGATAAAACATGTCAAATATCAGTGAGTTTTTAAAACTGCTCAACTATTTTGAATGTTATTTCCAATCACACTGAATAAATATATGAAAATTTAATTCAGTATAGCTTGAAAATATTAATTCACATTTGCAATATGAGAATCAAGCAGGAGAGGTCTCCTGATTGTTAAGAGTTGGGAGAAGCAATTTATGAATAAATATTATCAAAATATTTGACCTGAGCTTGGAATTAAAGGATACATAGGATTTAGATAAAGCATAGGCTAAAGGATTTATGGCAAAATTGTGGATCTACTTGCTACCATTCTAGAGATAGGAATGAAAATGGTATGCAGATATTCCTTAGAACAGTGAATAATTGAATAATCTAGTATGGTAATTTTTGTGTAACAGCAGAATAGGAAATATGGTTTGAAAAGTTGATTGAGGGAAGGCTATTTATAGTGTTAAATACCAGGCAAAGGAATTTGGAGGAAATGTGATTTAGTGGGGAAAGCTCTGAGTTTGGAATCATAGGACCTGGTTTCAAATCCCTACTTAGGCCCTCACTACAGTATCATCTTGGACAAGTCACTTCACCACTCCTACTCTGTTTCTTTATCTGAAAAATGAAGATTTCAGACTAGGTGACGTTTAACTTACCTCCAAACAATAAAATCTAGAATGGAAAACATTTAGTCTGTCAGTAATTGTGAGTCATTGAAGTTGTTTGTGAAAGCAGTGACTCAGATGTTTATAGGAGGGAGAGATAATGGAATCAGTAAGGCTGGTCATGTGAGTTGTTTAAGGCATTGACTAACGTTGTAATGATCAGTATATAAAGGGAAGGGAAGATGAAAAAGACAATATAAAAAAACTAGGTGACAAGATTTATCGAGTGGATATGAGAAGGGTAGTAGGAATGTCATAAGGAGACGGACGTCGGTATTGGTATGAAAATTATAGTTTCATTTTCATGCATTGGATTAGAAGTTATGGAAAAAGACAGAGGTAGAAATTTCTGGCAAATGACTGAAAATGTAAAAGAAAAAGAAGTTTGAAGCAGATGTATAAACCATAGCATGATTCACCATATGAGTTTATCATGTCATTAAGAAAAAAATATAGCACATTGGAATTACAAAATCCTCCAAAATGAGAGAGGGTTTCTAATGTCTTTGAAGTCAGTTTCTTTGTTGGCTTACAGGTTACATAAACTTGGACTTTCAGTGAGGAGATAGAACTTTTTTTCTTCTATTCCCACAAGTTAGGTATGCTACATGCATAAGGCAATATGAACATGTGTTTTAAATTGGTCCTCATATCACTGACTGACTCCCTGTACCTTGTGTTTCTTTCCCTGAGCAAAAGTAACCAAACAACAACCCTAATATTAATGTATCTCACATCAGCAGATATTTTGTTCAAGAATTTTAAAGAACCTTTAGTAGGATAGTGGTTATTTTTCAGGAGGCAATTTCTGGAACAATTTCTTGGAGCAAAAGACCACTGGCCTGAAGTTTCTATAACAAAAAGGACTAAAAAATATAAATTCATGCCCTGAATTGTCACGAAATTGAGACTTCTGAGTTGTACAGAAGTCAATGGTGTAAATGAAAAACGTAAAATGGGTTTAAGTCTTCTTAAATGAATACATATAAATCTTTTAAATTTTAAGCATTCTTTTTTCATAGAATAGGTTTAAAAAATCTCTTTTAGATTTAGTGTCTGCTTAGTTCATTGAATATCTCTTTTTAGAAGTGACCCTCTTAAATGACTTTGGGACAAATATTTGACCTGAGCCCATTTTAAAGATTTTCCCTGGAGTCCTACCACCCTTGGATCAGAGCACAAGCCAGAAAGAGAGAGAGAAAAAGTGTGAGTCCTGACTTTGAATCCAGATCTAGAAATAACCCTCTGGACATAATCAAGTAACACAAGATTATTCAGCCATTATTTCCACTGCTTGTTCCTCTTTCCTTTATTATGGCTATTACAGATGTTGTTTCCTAGTTTTGCTTACTTCATTCCGTATGAGTTTGTGCACTTTGGTATTTTTTTTTGTAGTAAGAGAACAACCTAAGAAAAAAATTCATTCAGTTATTTAAGCCACAAAATTGCTAAGGTGCAGTGAAAGCACCAGTTGAGTTGAATTTAGCTTAATGGCTTGAAAAGAAAATAATTTTAACCTTAGAGACAAGAGCTGTGAGAAACTATAGATGGGAAACACCAAAAAAAAATAATTACACTGAAAGATTTGGAAGGTTTTCTTTATGGTAGTTGAATCCCTTGGAGTGAAATACTTGTTGATTTTTATTGATTTATAAATAGAAGTAAATGCACTTTAAATGATACTTTAAAAGGCTTGCAAATACCATGTCTCTGTTTATTACACTTAGGATTAATAAAAACACACTTGACCACAATAGCCATTGGCTAAGATTTTCAGAAACTAGATGGGACTTGAAGAGAATCTCAGAATCTTTGTCAAAACCTTTTGGGTTCTGTTGTTGTTGTTGTTGTTTTGTGGTCAGAAGAGAGTGCCTAACTCACTTCTAAGAAACTCTAAAAGAAAAGTCAGAGAAGATCATGGCTTTAGACCTTTCATACCATCTTTGCCAAATATATCAATTTAAAGATAATTTATCTGAGGCCCCAAAATGGTTAAGTAACTTACACAGGATCATACAAGTGGTAAATGCCAAGAATGGACCCCAGATCACCAAACTACAAATATAGATTTCTTTCCACTAAAACATATTGATTCCCTCCTTTTTTTTAGCATCAAATGACAAAAATCCCCACATAACAGAGAAAGATAGATACTGAAAGACAGAGACAGAAAAAGGATTAGCTCCCACTGCCTACTACTGACAATTGACCTTATCAAGTTCCAGCAAAAGAGATTTCAGAAAAATAAATCAAATCCATCTACCTACTCAAGGGTAAATTCAGAATTAGTTGTCTTGTCTTCTAGTTCTAAGTTGGGTAATGAGATTAAATCTCAAATTAATTTCCAGTAGACATAATCACTTTTAGTTATATTACCTGCACTGGAAAACTCTAATGCACACTTAAGTACCAAATTGAACAAAGCAGAATTGAGTAAAACCTAAAATGCATTTCTTGTTGTTCATAGAAATTAATATCTCATCTGACCCTTTCAATTCCTTTACATTGCCTGAGATTGAGGCCTAAAATGTATTTCCTTTTCATCTGTCTATAATATATCTTTATAGTTATCTAAGATAGAGGCACTCATGTGGAAGACGACAAGGATCTGCTTCTGGGAGAAGGCATCCTGAGCTCCTCTACCATATTGGAGAAAGCAACCTCTTTTCATCAGCTGTATCATTGGAACAATGTCTTTATGTGTCTTTAAAATTAGTCTATTCTAGTGACTTGAGCAGTCTCCTCTTCCAGTAATGGCTAGGGAGTGACAATCCAGTTCACCCAAAGCATAGACACCATGCACTGAGCAGGATGAAGAAAAAGGCTACTTTCCTCTTTCCCTTTTTGGTTATGCAGCTTTAAGAATAAAGTTTGGGGTTAAGGTCTCTTTTGCATTTTTGGTTTTCTGGGTTTTTTTCAATTCTAGGTACAGAAAGTGGAGTCCCCAGAAAATTCCCAATATGATACTATACAGTTACATGATGCAATATTGGGTCATCAAAATTTCAAGGCAGGAAAAAATGCAAGACCCACATAATTATAAGAAATTATTAAATTTAAGATGTATTTTTTTAAAAAAATCTTTATATATTTTTTGAAATGATGCAAATTAAAAAAAAACATAAAGGATTACAGAAAGCAGGTTTCCAAGGAGAATGCAGAGTTTTGTTTTTGTTTTTTGGAAAAGGAGGCAGTAGATCATATGAGTTTGATAACCTTTATAAAATCTAACCTAAAATGAAAGTAGAACCGAGTGGAAACTGGTGCCTCATGTTGCACCACCTCTCATCTCTATATGTACAGATATTACTAGAGCATTAAACATTTCCTTTTTTTATTAGAGTGGGAAGGATAGCTTATCAGTCAAAGTCTGACTCTAGAGAGTCAAAGGGACAAAGCAGTTACCAGGAGCATTCTGGGCATTTTCTGCATTCAAGCATACTCTGACTTCTAACAACTTCTTACATTCACAAGAATAAGTTTAGGATATATAACTATATAATAATTTATCTCAAAAAGATCTGGGGCATTTAGTGAACAATATAAACTAACAGCTAAATAAAGCAACCAATAAAGCTAATGCAACTTTGGAAAGAGTATAGCTTTTAAGAATAAAAGTAGTGCAAGGGTACTTGATATATGCCCTCAGCATATATCATGTGGAGTATTATATTTAATTATATGTGCAACATTTTAGGGGAGACATTTAAAATTGAAGACTATTCAGAGAAGTGCAAGGATGGTAGTGAAAGGATTAAAGATAATTGCTTATTAAGATAGAATGAGAGACATTTAACAAGGAAAGGAGAGAAGACTTGAGCAGAGGAAAAGTATGGAAGGCATGATATCTGTGTTCAAATTTCTGAAGGGTTTTCACAAAAAGTAAAAATTAGATTTGTCTGTTTCATCCTGTGATGGAAAACCAGGAGCAATGGGTGACTCTTAAAAATTATTTAATGGAAAAAAATCTGAGCAGATTCTGTCAAATAGAAGTTAAATGACATCAAAACTCATATAGTAAATTAGAGGAAAAGATTAGACTATAATTCTTGCCCTGGTTCCTATCAATCCATGGTTTCCTATGTTCTATACTGCCTTATGCATCAAGTTGGACAATTCAGTCCAGTAATTTTCAATATTTGCTGCATACGAAAGTTACTTCTTTTGATGTCCTTGAAGGCTAATTTGGTATGAAATGTGATCATGAGAAAATGAGTGATAGATAATGTGGGGAAGGGCGAGGTGAAAGGAGAAAGTGCTCCCTTGTCACTGGTAATCACTGTGAGCCATGTGAAAGGGGTGTCATTTCTGATACTGGATTAAATATCCTTGTGTCAAATATAGCTTCAAAATGCATAGGCAGTTTAAGACTACCTGGTGGAATAATTTGTTTAAATCCAAGGTTTTAATCCAGGATTCACAAACTTTATATAGACATATCTATCTGCATCTCGATCTGCATCAAGACCTCTGTCATCTATTTCTATATTCATCTATGCAAATTCTCTATCTAAACATTCTCTATTCCAAAAAAAGGACTTACATTGAAATAGTGTGTGTTCATATATATATATATATTTAAAGTGTTCTATTGTATCCACAGATTTTTGAAGTTTCATTGATGAACTCTGGTGAAAAATAATTTTAAACTGTTAAAGTTCTGGATCTTGGTTTTAAGAGACATATCAACATATTTCTCTCC
>JAQQSW010017245.1:0-11503 GCA_028646575.1 Pseudocheirus occidentalis | reverse complement strand
AAAGTATGGATTTGACTAGATGGGTTCATTCTACTTCTGTCTACTAGATGGTTTCTTTGTACTTCTGAGGCTCTCTCCTTCTGAGATTCTGAAAGCTACCTTTGTCTAAGAATAGTAACAAGCAAAAAAGGAGATGAATCCTAAAAGTGACTTACCAGAATCTGATGAAAGGAGAACTCAATTGGTGCTTGGATCAAATTGGATTAAATAATGGTGAAAATCAGAGAAACAGAAAAATACCAAGATGAGAGAAGGTCATTCCATGGACACCATCATTTCCTCAGAGCTATGGAAGGGTGGTGAGTAGACCCTTCCATTCCAAGTAGACATGAGCCATATCATGGATGGTGGTGGTAGTAGTGACAGCTAATATTTGTATAGTGCTTTAAGGTTTGCAAAGCACTTGGGTGCTAGCTATTATCCCCATTTTATATATAAGAGAACTGAGGCTGAAAGAATTTAAGTGACTTACCCAGGATTTGAACTCAAGTCTTCCTGATCCCAGGTTCAGAATTCTAGTCACTGCATCACCTAGCTAAATGAGTAACAGAATTCCCAAGGAGAGGAAATGCCTATTCAGTTATCTTGATGAGTGAATAGTGTGGAAAATCAGTGAGTTATGAGCCTAAGTATTTGAATCCTTTGAGTCAGGAGAGAAGTCCAGCTCTCAGCCAGTGTTGACTAGTATGAGTAACTGACATCTTCCTAACATGCCACCTTACCCCTCCAGGAGTCAGGAAGTTTTCTTTAAGCACATGAATGTTTTGACATGGCAGTAAGTATGGAGCAGCCCCCTGTATCTATTATCCTAACTACACAGGACCAAACAGGTCTGTCACACATACATGTTTAATTCATGTATTATGCTCTATTCCATATCATAACTGTATGTTTGTCATAATCTCCTTACTAGATCATAAGCTCTATGAGGACAGAAATAACATCATGTTTCATCTTTGAATCTCTACTACTAACCACTACTTAGTACAGATATTAAATATCAAATATATTTTTAAATATTTTAATTGATAAAGCACTATTTAAATTAAAATGTATGGGAAGGCTATAAGTCAGGATAGAACAATAGGCATATACCAGAGAAGTAGCCTGAAGCTAGGGAATGCAGCACAATCTCCATTCTAAGGGACTGATGGTTGGTTTCTCTGCCACTAGTCTTCCCCACCTTCCAGTTAATTTTCCACTTGGTTATTATGGTACGTGTTCCATCTAGGCTTGCCTTTTCTTAGCAGCATCCCAATGTTCTGGAATTTTGCTCCCCCTATCCTGCATCCTCTGAGAATGTTCACTGGATCTCCCCTATGCCTAGAACTGTCCTCATCTCCATCTCCTGTACTCCCTGGATTCTGTAATATCTTGGCTATAGTCCCACCTTCTGTAAGAAGTCTTTCCTGGTCCTGCTTCACTTTAGTGCCTTCCCTCTATGATTATCTCCTATTTCGATTATCTTCTTTGTACACTGTCATTTGTTTGCTGTCTCCCCATTAGACTGTGAGTTCCTTAAGAGCAGAGAATCTTTTTATGCCTTTCTTTGTTCCACCAGCACTTACTACTAAAGGGCTGGCACTTTAATAAGTGTTTAATAAATTCTTATTGATTTGATCAAATCCAAAGTCAATATAAATCAAAAGGTAGAGTCAAGTAAGTAGTCAGAAAAATAGGTTACAAATATAATGAGTTAAAGACAGAGACATTTTACTTCAAGCAAGGCCTTCCTCAGATAGGAAGCCCTTTATGCTCTCCCCGATATAGTGAGTATCCAAAGCTTCATTTCCCATAGCATGCTCAGAATGGCAAGGTTTAAACTGAGGCTGCATTGCCTCATCACATCTAGCAGATCCTGTAACTAGCTTTGAAACTCCAGACTTGGAGAGAAAAAGCAAACACTCAAGATGGTCGATTTTTTAGATAGACATCAGAATAGGAATGAGCTTCCAGAGAGGTTCTTTTCTCATCACCCCTAAAGATCTTCCCCTCCCAGCTTGGTCTTTTTTCTAGTTAAAGGGGCCATCCCTCGACTCACTTCTTAAAGAGGTCTATTCGCTGAATGGACCTTACCTCACTCTATATGAGAACTTGATAAGGCCTAAAGACCCAGAGTCTCCCATTGTATCCTGGGATCTCCAGTTGACCTAATGAATATCTGGTCACTGGACCCAGATAATTCTAGAGGAGAAAGTGAGTCTGGTGACCTTGCATAGCCCTTTCTCACTCAAATCAAACTGAGAATCTGAACTGAAAATCTTGTCAACACTTCCATGATGCCATGGTCCTCTTCTAAAACAAAGGACAAACACAATCTTTTTCAACATCATTTTTACAAGACTTCAACACTAGCTAATGTGGTAAAGTAAGTGAAGTTGATCATCTTCTGTTCAGTAACTGCCTCCTCTTTGGCAATATACCACCTCAGGATCTCAAGGCTCTCTGTCTTCCCTCTGATTCTTCGATTGTTCCCATTATAGTGTGGGTCCCATCTATGCTTGCCTTCTCTAGGCAACATCCCATGTTCTGGAAATCCCCCCACCCCACCCTCACCACCCTGCAGTCTCTGCTAGTGATAATCTGGATATTCTAATGATAATACGTTAACAAGTGACTCTAGCTCAGTGTGATTCTCTTTCCAGATTGCATTAGAATTTAACAGGAATCTTCAGTGTTTTCATTCCAAGGATTCTCACCATAGGAATTTGGGAAACACTAAGAAGAAAGGGGATGACATTTTGGACCTTTTAATGCCCCTCAAATCACAGAATGTAGACAATTGTCTTCTCTGACTATGGAATTCAAACCTTTGAATTACAAAGTCCTGCTTCAGAGGACAGAGAAAGGACTAGCATCGCTGGCTAAATTAATTTTGTGCAATTTCAAGATTCAGTCTTCTGTTGAGCTATACCTTTCCAAGACTGCAAGAATATCAATATTGGGCCTCGGTGGGAGGGGGGGACAGGGAGGTAAATGGCTTGTTAAGAGTACAGACATGGGTTTCAGTAAACATTATCAAACTAAAGTCCAATTTTCATGGCTCTTATCTACTTGATCTCAAGTTTGTAGGAATTTGTTTTGAGTTATGGTTTCTAAGACAGTTACAATGTTTAATTCGTGTCTCTGATTTCAGAAAACTGAATGTATCATTTAGATCTCACTGTGAGTTACGTCAATTTTACTCACTTTTGGTGTGTTTTCTTGGGGTCAATTGTTGCACTACCATTTCTGAGGGTTAATAATATTCTCTAAAAATATCTTTTTTCCCATGTTACTTCTATGTTTCTACTATTGACAGTCATGTAGACACTGGATCTGAAGGGCATTTAACATAAAATTGCCCAGTTTCTGAAATTCAATATATATTTTTATAGTGCCTGAAGTATTTCAGCATCTGTGCTAGACATTTTGATTTCCCAAAGAGTAAACTGATATTGATTCATGAGATACCATAACACACACTAGATGATTTTGCTTGAGTATGTTTCAGACTTTTTTCCATCACTGTTGTGCTCAACATAGAAATGCTACAAATAAAAATAAAAATATGGTTTTAAAAATTAAGTACTGTACAATCATGTTTCAGTCAATTCTTAAAAATAGCAACAATATTGGTAAAATATTATTATATTTCTCAACAAAGGAGCCATGATTTTATCAGGGTATGGGACTAATTAACAGAAAAAAAGTGGCAACCAAAAGAACATCAATCACTCCCAACCCATATGCCTACTTATTTATAGGAAATCTTTATGAGGATAATCTTTTTGTGAATAGAGGGCATTTTTATGAAGTTATTAATAGTAAATAAGTGATATTTAATGCTAGCTCACATTTTTACCATCTCACAATTAGGAGAAAGATAAAGAAAATGTAAAATCTCATTAAGATTGCTTGTGGGCTAAGAAACAGTATTTAATTCAGAAGAACAAAATGCTACCTTGTAGGGCCCTTTATAGTAAGTTGGTTCCCATCTACACATAAAATTCATTTAATATTCTTTGGCACACGTAATAACCAAAATAACCCTGTTTAATGACCTTCTGATAAACATTAGGCAAGGCATAAAACATGGAGTTGTATGCTCAAACAATGGCATTAATCACTATGATGGAGAAAATCTGGCATATAATCTGGATCATGAAAAGATGTCCTGTATATTCTGAAAGCTCCTAAGTGCTCCTGTTTATGGATGACATTGTGTTGGTTATACCAAGTCCCAGGACATTACATAGCCTCCTGGAAGAGATTAGTCATAATTCAAAGGTATTTTGGCCTGACTATCCACACAGTAAAGATCAAGTGGATAAATATTGTCTACTGCTCAAATTTCAGCAAGCACTAGAATAAATACCCTTTAGATCAGAGGTTCTTAACATATTTTGTGCCATGGATCCCTTTGGCAATCAGGTAAAGCCCATAGACACCTTCTCAGAATAATGTTTTTAAATGCATAAAATAAAATACATAGCATTACAAAGAAAACTCAATTGAAATGCCATTATAAAAAGTGCTTTAAGCAAGTTTGTGGACCCCAGGTTCAAAACCTTTGTTAGAAAGCTTGTTCAACACAATGTATTTCTGGGACAGAGAGCATAGATAAAACAATGAGCAAGTCTACAACTGAAGAGGAGAATGGGTTAGATTGCCTTAAGGAAACTACAAACTTCTCTTCCTGATTTTCAAGTTCTCCATTAAAACAAAGGCCTATGTTTTCAACATTAACATTGTATATTATTGCCATATGACAGAAAAATGAGGAATACCACAGAGGGAACAATGAAGAGGTACAAGGTGGCCATGAACAGGCTGTAATCCATAGTTCTTAGAAACTACAAGGAATCCTGAAGAATGAGTCAACGATATCATCAAAAAATTGCATAACAAGAACAGAAAATCTGCTGGCCAGATGGCAAGAGCAAGGAATTATTCTACTGGTGCCCTTGAAATGTTGGAGAAAGCAAAGAAGGCAACTCCAGCATGTTTGGTAAAACTCTTGTGATAAATTTAGAGAGAATATAGAAAAAATCATACGTGATAGGTAGGCATGGATAAGTTGAAATCCGCATCATTGGAAGCAGCTCTTAAACTAATGAGATCACAGATCCACTACAGTCATATTTGAGTATATTTGATTGAGCTGACATTATGAGAATAACTCCTACCCACTCACCTATACAAATTGCATACCCTCTAGGGTTTAGTAAATAAGCCCTCAGTAGCTGTTAGAAATATAAGAGGGAAAAGCAACTTACCCAGAGTCACACATTTAGTAAGCATCAGGCCAGATTTGAACACAGATTTTGATTACCGTGGGCCCAGTCTTCTCTATCTACTCTTCTACATTGCTTCAATTATAATTACATAAATTAGCTTGCTAGACTATACATTCTGAATTTTCCATTTACAGATTCATTTCAAATTTTACCATATGTTCTATTTGGGAAAAACTAATTTTGCAATCATATTACTAATCTGTCATTCTCCTTAAATGGGAAAATTATCCAAACACACAAATTGATGGATAAAAATAAAAACTAAAAAGGACAGAAAAGTCCAACAGTTATGGTAGATACTCGATTTCTTCAGAGATATCAAGAAGCTTGGATTGAGATAAGACCAAAGAGGAAAAGTCTGGAGAGAGAGAGAGGCAACTTTCAAAATGATAAAATCAAACAATAAGAAAGTGCCTTTTAGAGTATCAGGTATAATGAGAGAGCAAAGGACCATGTTGCCCCTTTTCTAAATGGAAAAAAGGAATAATAAGGGACACCAAGAGTCAGAAATTTAAAATTAAGTTTCGTATGGCTGTTTAGTGGTTGATTTTTTTTCATTTCAATTATTTCATTGTAATTGTGAAATAAAAGATGAAAGTTTGGCTAGAATGGCCAAAAAGCTTAGTCAAAAACATATCAGGTGGACTAGAAGCACAAACTTGGATGAGCTTTCACTCCAATCACTTCCAATACATGCAAAACAAAATGACTCTAAACAAACTTCAGAGCTGCAGAACCCACAAAGTGACAGAAACAATTCTCCTGCTGAAGGCAGCCCAGCAGGTCAACAGGAAGGGTCTATCACACTGAGCTGGGAGCCAAGCACAGTTCCACCTGAGCCACACATGGTTCAGTCCCTGGGCAGCCCTGACCACAGGTGGCCAGAGCAGACTTCAGAAGAGTGATTCACCAGTAGCTGTGGTGGTTTCCAGTCTTCCAAACCCATAAAAGCCAAAGGTCAGTGTGGAACTCTGTTGGAACAGAGGAGGAAGGAAGAGCACAGTCCAGCCCTTAATCATGTGGGTAAGAAGCAGCAGGGGCAAGGTGGTTGTTCAGCTGCCTCAGCATGGCTACCTCAATATCTCCTGGTCTGCAGATGTAGGGGGACCAAGCAAGCATTCCGAGGCTAATTGTTCTTGCTTTAACCTCCTTCGATCAGGATCATAGTCTTGGGTGGTGGTACTGGGGTATATGACCAGGGTGCCAGAGCTTGTGGGGGCTGTAGAAAGGGTGCCCTCCTAAGAACTCCAGGAGCTGTGAAAACCCCAGGCATTTGGGACAAAGCTTTCTCCATTCTGGAAGCAGAGTTCTACCATGCCAAAGAGCTCAAACTTCAGGTAATTGACTGGCAATATGAGTAAGCACAGAAAACACAAACAGACCTTAGAATCATTTTGGGGGGACAAAAAGGATCAAGGCATAGAATGAGAGGAAGACAATGATGTCAGAACTCCTACATCAAAAGTTTCCAAGAAAAATATGAACTGGTTACAGGTCATGAAGGAGCTCAAGAAGGATTTTAAAAATCAATAAAGAGAAGTAGAGGAAAAATTGGGAAGAAAAATGAGAATGATGTTAAAAAAAAAGGAAAAGTGAGTCAACAGCCTACTAAAGTAGACCCAAAAATGTACTGAAAAAAGTAACACCTTAAAAAATAGACTAACTCAAATGGCAAAAGAGGCCCAAAACAACCAGTGAGGAGAAGAATGACTTAAAAAGATAAACTGGCCAGATGGAAAAGGAATTTAAAATACTCAATGAAGAGAATAAATCCTTCAAAATTAGATTGGAGCAATTGGAAGCTGAGGTCTTTATGAGAAATCAAGATACCATAAAACAGATCTAAACAAATGAAAAAATAAGAGGCAATGTGAAATATCTCATTGGAAAAAACACTGACCTGGAAAATAGATCCAGGATAGATACTTTTAAAATTATTTGACTACCTAAAAGCCATGATCAAAAAAAATAGCACAGACATCATCTTTCAAGAAATTATTGGGGCAGCTAGGTGGCACAGTGAATAGAGCACAGGCCCTGGAGTCAGGAGGACCTGAGTTCAAATCCAGCCTCAGACACTTGACACACTTATTAGCCTTGTGACCTTTGGCAAGTAACTAAACCCCAATTGCCCTCCGAAAAGAAAAAAGAAAAAAAGAAAAATTATCAAGCAAAATTGCCCTGCTATTCTAGAATCAGAGGGCAACATAGAAATTGAAAGAATTCACCTCTTGAAAAAAATCCTAAAAAGAAAACTCCTAGGAACATTATAGCCAAATTTCAGAGTTCCCAGGTCAAGGAGAAAATACTACAAGCAATGAGAAAGAAACAATTTGAGTGTTGTAGAAACAGAATCAAGATAACACAAGACCTAGCAGCTTCTACATTAAGGGATCAACAGGCTTGGAATATGATATTCCAGTGGTCAAAGGAGATAGGACTAAAACCAAGAACCACCTACCAAGCAAAACTGAGTATAACAATACAGAGGGAAATATGTTCATTCAATGAAATGGAGGATTTTCATGCATTCTTGATGAAAAAAAACTGAACTGAAGAGAAAATGTGACTTTCAAATATAAGAAGCAAGAGAAGCATGAGAAGGTAAACAGGAAAAACAAATCATAAAGAACTTATTAAAGTTGAACTATTTATATTCCTACATGAAAAAACAATAATTGTAACTCATAAGACTTTTCTCAGTATGAGGATAATTGAAGGGAATATAAATATATGTGTGTATGTATGTATGTATAGGAGGGTCTATGTGTATATAAATATATATGTGAGTGTGGGCATATGTATGTTCATGTATACAAAGACAGAGGGCGCAGTATGGGTTGAATATGAAAGGATGATATCTAAAAAATAAAATTAAAAGGTGAGAGGAATTTATTGGGAGAAGGAGAAAGGGAGAGATAGATTAGGGTAAATTATTTCATATAAACAAGGCAAGAGAACTGTGACAATAGAGGGGAAGAGCAGGAAGGTGGGACAACCTTATTCTCACTGAATTTGGCTTAAGGAGGGAATAACATACATAAAAACATAAATACTCAATTGGGTATCTTACCCTACAGGAAATTAGGGGGGAAGGGAATATAAGGAGTGATGATAGAAGGGAGGACATACTGGGGGAGAAGGTAATTAGAAGCAAACATTTTTGAAAAGGGATAGGGTCAAAGGAGAAAGTAGAATAAGTGAGGGGGCAGGATAGGATGAAGAAAAATAGAGTTAGTCTTTCACAGTATAACTACTATGGAAATGAGTTGGGGAACTACACATGTGCAACCTATGTTGAATTGCTTATCTTCCCAGTGGTGGCAGGTAAGTAGGGAAGAAGGAAAAACTTTGGAACTCAAAGTTTTAAGAACAAATGTTTGCCAAAAAAAATTGTTTTTCACATGCAAATGGAAAATAAGATATGCAGGCAATGAGATATAGAAATCCATCTTTCCTACTAGAAAGTTAGGGGGCTTGTGGGGGAGGATATAAGAGAGAATATATTGGGAGAAGGGGTATTCAGTAGGCTTGCTATTTTTTGGTGAGGGTAGGGGAAAGATGGGGAGAAAAAATCGTTACCCAAAACCTTGTGGAAATGAATGTTGAAAACCAAAGATAAATAAATTTTTTTTCAATTTTTAAACTGATTTCTTTATTTACTTTTACTTTACAAGATTCAGTTCCACAATCCCTTGAATTTCAAATTTCCTCCCCTCTCTGTTCCTGACTCCCACCAGTGGCAGCATGCAATCAAGTATAGGATCTCCAAATACTTTCACATTGGACATTAGTCTAGTTATATAGAAGGGTTGTAACCAATGGAGTGAACAATGGGAAAGAGGAAACAAAACCAAACATGGAAAAGAACAATAGCATGTAGCTTGCTTCAGTCTCCATTTAAACTGTTCTTTCTAGATCTTTCTCTGAATGTAAACATCTGCTTCCATTCTGAGACTTTTAGAGTTGTCTTATACCTTTGCATTGCTAAGAAGAGTCCAGTTTATCAAAGTTGGTCATCTCACATACCGTGTGTCTGTGATTGTGTACAAATTTTTCCTGGTTCTGCTCTTCTCACTTAGCATCAGTTTGTATAAGCTTCTCCAGATAAATATGAAGTACATCTCCTCCTCATTTATTATAGCACAATAGAATTCCATTACATTCATATACCACAACTTGTTTAGCCATTCCCCAATTGATGCGCATCCCCTTAATTTCCAGTTTTTGCCACCACAAAGAGAGCTGCAATAAATATTTTTGTACATATGGGTGTTCCTCCCACCTCTATGATCTCTTTGGGATACAACCCCAGAAGTGGTGTTACTGGGTCAAAGGGTATGCAATTATTTATAGCCCTTTGGGCATAGTTCCAGATTGCTCTCCAGAATGGTTGTATCAGTTCACAATTCCACCAACAATGCATTGGTGTTCCAATTTTTCCACATTGTCTACAGCATTTGTCATTTTCCTGTTTTTCATTTTAGCCAATCTGGCTGGTGAGATGTGGTACCTCTAAGTTGTTTTGATTTGCATTTCTTGAATCAATAGTGATTTGGAGAATTTTTTCATACGCTTGTAGATATTTTCAATTTCTACTTCTGAAAATTGCCTGTTCATATCCTTTGACCATTTATCAACTGGGGAATGACTTGTATTCTTATAGATTTGACTCAATTCCCTGTATATTTTAGAAATGAGCCCTTTATCAGAGACACTTGTAAAAATTCTTTCCCAGTTTCCCACTTCCTTCTTAATCTTGGTTACACTGGCTTTGTTTGTACAGAAACTTTTCAATTTAATGTAATCAAGATTATCCATTTTTCATTTTATGATGCTCTCTAACTCTTCTTTGGTCATAAAATCTTCCCTTTCTCCATAAATCTTACAGGTAAACTATTTCCTGCTTCCCCAGGTTACTTACAGTATCAGCCTTTATACCTAGATTGTGGACCTATTTAGACTTGATTTTGGTGTACAACATTAGATAATGGTCTATGCCCAGTTTCTGCCATACTACATTCCAATTTTCCCAGGAGTTTTTGTCAAATAGTGAGTTCTTATCACAAAAACTCGGGTCTTTGGGTTTATTAAACAGTATATTACTATAACCATTGACTACTGAGTCTTTTGTACCCATTGTATTCCATTGATCCACTACTCTATTCCTCAGCCAATACCAAGTACTTTTGATGACTTCTGCTTTATAATACAGATTAAAATCTAGTACAGCTAGGCTTAGCTTAATGTACCTTCCCTAGCATTTCTTTTCATTAATTCCCTTGATATTCTGGACTTTCTGTTTTTCCAAATGAATTTTGTCACCATTTTTTTAGCTCTATAAAGTAATTTTCTTGGTAGCTTGATTGGTATGGCACTAAATATGTAATTTAATTTAGGTAAAATTGTCATTTTTATTACATTAGCTCTACCCAGCTATAAGCAATGGATATTTTTCCAATTAGTTAGATTTGATTTTATTTGTGCGAAAAGTATTTTGTACTTGTGTTCATATAGGTACTGGGTTAAATAAATTTTTTTAAAAAAGAAAAAATAAAAAAAACCCATAACATATCCCTACATCTCTTTTCTTTTCTCTATTCTATCTATCCTCTAGTACTTTAGCCCTGCACCACACATTACCACCAGCATATATTATATTATATCATTTCCCAATTGTTTCCATGTATGTATATGTGTGTGTGTGTGTAGATATATATATACACACAGAGATAGATATAGAGTATTCACAATGAGATGGTAAGTTTGCCAAGATCCAATCATATATTTTATACTTGATAAAAATCATAGAAAATCAGATTTGTGAGTGACCTTGTAGGCCGTCTAGTCCAACCTATATCTGAAAAAAATCTAACTTACAACATCTCCAATAAAGAAGTCATACAGCAATCAGTTCCATTTTTGGACAGTTCTAGTTAGAATTTAAAAAAAAAATAAAGCACATATTTACGTCTTTGATACTAAGGATTATGTATTTAAAGGTGGAAAGTACCTCAGAGGTCATCTAATCCAACTCCATAATTTTACATAAAAAGTACTAGAATCCTAAGAGGTTAAATGATTTTTCTGTCCACAATCACACAAGTGGGGGATGGGGGTGTTCAGGGAGGACTAGCACTGGTGAAAGGACTTGTTATACTCTTTTCAGAGCTGCTCATCCACCTTTGGTATCCGCCTTCACCCTACTCTCACCTGTGGCTCCA
>JAQQSW010017244.1:0-11503 GCA_028646575.1 Pseudocheirus occidentalis | reverse complement strand
CCAGGGAAGAGGATCCAGGGAATCAGAGAGACCACCCAGAGTCAAAATGAAGAAAAGTCCTCCCCTTGGACTAAACTGATGTTTCCTGAGGACAAGGACCTGGGAGCTGTTCATCCCTGAGGACTGGACGAGAATCTGTCATCTTTCTGCTCCTGACTCTAGGTGATTGTTTGACAGACTCAGGAGGGAGCTGGGACCAGGGAAGAGGATCCAGGGAATCAGAGAGACCACCCAGAGTCAAAACGAAGAAAAGGCCTCCCCTTAGACTAAACTGAGGTTTGTTGGAAATCAAGGGGTAGAAGGTTTGTGTGGTTGTCTAAGAATTTTATTTGGAAACTAAAGTTAATGGTTGCCCTATGAGTGAGAGATCAGTATATTGTGAATTGCTGATTGAATCAGCTCCCTCTTAGGGAAACCAGGTCATTCCTTTTGTTAATTGGTTGATTGAATCTTTAGCTGGATTGCTTGAATCTTTAAATATGAAGCTGGTTTCTCCCTTAGGGAAACCAGGTGATTCTTCTCTTGTTCCTTGTTCCTTTCTGTAATAAGATATAATATTGAGACTTTCCTTGTTCTAAATATTGTATATAATATTGTGAATTGTTGATACTGTGAATATTGTACTGAATCTTGATTTGTAATGAAATAAACAGAGTGTTCACTACTACTGTGTAATCTGAATCTTAAAAGCTGTTCACAGTAGCATTCTTTCAGGAATCTACTGTTGATTGGCATTACACCCATGAAAATAGCTTCTATTAGTGAATATTCAGGGCCAGAGCCATCCCTAGGGCAACATTAGGTTACCAGCTGCATAATGATTGGGTTCTGGAGAAGAGAGAATATAATCAGCAAATACAATGAGGTATAACACAAAACCCTACTGTCTATTCCTTCTCCCTCTTCCTCTGGTTTATACTTCCTCCCCACATATCTTTCTTCTAACTTCTACCGGAGGTCACCTCCATCAGATTGCAAAAGACACATCTAGTCATCTCTCCCCTACAATTATTTTTGAGATTCACTCTATTTCACTTATAGAACTATTAACAAACACAATTAACACTAACACAAAACTGGATTTTCTGGTTCTCTAGTTTCATTGGGAATGGGCCTCTTTAGGGCCCCAGATGGAAAACCTAGGGTTAAGGGTCTTGATGAATTGATAAGTTAAATTCCTCTGCTTCAGTTTATCTCTGCCTCTTGGATGCTGGGGTCTGGTAGTGAATTTTTACTTTATCTTGCCCAGAAACAAGTTCCCACTTTACTTTCTTGACACCATTTCCTTTTTTCTTGGTTGTTTGTTTGTTTTGTTTTTCAAATAGCATAAACATTTAATAGTAATTTAACTACCAACAAAATGAACTAGAGTTAACATCTTAAGTATTGATTTTTTATTTTCACAAAAGTAAATTGCTTAGGTTTAAATCCATACACTAAAAACAACCTGTGTATTGCATTCATGAATAATATCAGGGGTCGATAAACTATTTACCTGTGGCCAGACCCACCCAGACCATGACCTGTTTTTGTGCAGCCTGAGCCAAGCATAGTTTTTACACTTTTAAATACAATAAAACTTGTAACTTTAAATACAATAAAACTGGGCCTGTGTTGAATCAGTCATGAAAAAGAATCATTTTGGGCTTATGGGTTTTGGGTCCCTGTTCTTTATTATCAGCTCTGTCATACCCATTTCCACATGAAGAAAATGGTGGCTATATCAAGATTAGGAGATGGAGCCAATATAAAGAGATGGGAAAATTCAGAACTAGAATGACAAGACATATTGCTCATGTGAGATATTGGGGAATCCATATCAGTGCTTCTATAAGGGTAGGCATCTCTGAGTGAGAAAGCAACCTCCAGCAAAGCAGCAAATACTGTGCAATTAATAGACAAATCAAGTGCCTGGAGTACTCAGAGGTTGAACAACTTTACTAGTATGTGTCCAAGGCAGCACAAGGACTTCATTCCACTAAATGCTATCCTCTATCCATTAAATATCTTTAAAAACTCTAATACATTATATATTTATTATATTACATACATATTAATTATATTAATTTTTATTTTGTGAAACATTCTATAGTAATATAGGCATTAGCATCTTGAACATAGATATTAACATCTCCATTTCTTGGGTGAGGAATCTGAGACTCAGAGAGAAGAAGGGATGTGGCAGAACTGACTGCCACTGGACCTTGGGAAGCCCTGCCCCACCTAGGGATTGTCAGGGTCTCTTAACTCTTAATTCAAAGTTTGACCTGGTACACTAGTGTTTATTGACATACTGAATAAGGACACTTATGAGAGATATTATCAGAACATCCCCAATGGGGCATTAAGGCTTGAACTTAAAAAAGAAAAATCTTTTATTTTTAACTTCAGACCAGGAGGATGGCCTCTATTACAAGACCCAACCCTAACCCTAATGATCTCCTTGATCCTGGGCAAGTCAACTACTCTCTTAAGTTTCAGTTTCCTCATCTATAGATATAATGCTGTCTGCAGGGCTAACCTTATAGGGTTGTTGTGGGAAAGGCATTCTTTAAAGTCGAATGCACTTTACAAATGAGAAATATTCTTGTTACACTACATATGCATAGAAAATCAAGGATAGGGGCAGACAGTGTGGATAGTGGCACGATTAAAGAGGATACTTATCCCTTTCTATCCTTTCTATTCCTATTTGTCCTTCTATAATCTATCAAAGTTGTGGGCCTTCTCATTGAGTAAGGAATTCTATTACAGTGGTTCCCAAATAATGGAATCTTACAGATTTGTAGCCTATAATCTTATAAGTATAAAGGACTTAAGTTATTAGTTTTTTTTTAATTTCAACAATTAGTTTCAACAAAACAAAATGGGAACAACCAGAGGAAATTCTTTTAATTATGTTCCCCATTTTTCAATGATCCTCTTGCTTCTTTCTGTTTCAACCCTTTTTAGAGCCCTCAGAGGTGTAGACAAAAGAATGGATTAAAAGTCTTTGCATTGCAAGTCACTTAACCCCAACTGCCCTCCAAAAAGCAAAAAAAAAAAAAAAAAAGTCTTTGCATGTAAGTATCACTTCCTCGCCTATTAAATATATGGGAACATTTTTCTTACAACTCTCCAGGCATATTTTTAAAAGCTTATATTTATTTTATATCTAAAGCAAGTTGCAAGTTTATTCTGTTGCTTTAAAAATTACATTTTGGGGCAAAAAAGACAATTTATAGTCCTAAATGACGAGGCAAGAAGCCTAAAACCACCATGGTGGTTATAATCCTGCCCAGCCTGGCCTTGTATCTGTTTACACTCTGCTTCCTTATCTTAGTAGAGTTTCTCTTGGCTTGGTTAAATATATTCCCAGGTGTGGAAGACTCCACTAACTTGTTCCTTTGTCTGAGGACTCTTTTCTTTCAAACAAAACAAAGGTTATGAAAGGGCTAAAGCAATCATTTAAAATGTCTTACAGTTTTTTTTAATGCTGTCAACCATGGGATTTTAATAGTAATTCAGAATAAAATGGTTACTTGTAAAAGTCACACACACAATCCATATATTTGTGGAGTGATTTCTAGTCTGTTCCAGGTGTATGTAGAGTTTGAGATCTTGCTTCTTCAGCATGTATGGGGAGAGTGAAAACTTCTCAGACAGTTTGGGATGGTTAACTTCCCTTTTCCTCCTCCATTGCTGCTGTCAGTTAGCAGCAAGCCTCTTCGGGAATCTTTTGACACACACACCCCCACCCCAACTTTCATTTCTTTGTCTGTTTTTCCTGCCTCTGTGAGCCCCTCCTTCCAGCCAGTGGGAGTCAGGGACACCCCAGGCTCACTCATCCTCCCATGCTTTGGGACCCTCCAATCCCACCCCCCCTTTCCCTTGCTGTCAATCAGCATCCTTCTTCTTTGTAGACCTATTTCTCAGCCACTGAAAGATAGTGGTGGACTTCCCTGTGACTTCCCATTTGGGGAAGATTTTGGCACTGAGACTTAAGTCTGCCTTTCAATCAATGAGATAGAAGATAGTTGAGAAGAGGGCTTTGCTGCATTAGGGTATAAATTCTTGCACTGTCTTTTGTAACAGGCCTCTCCTCCATGATAAGTCATGGGGAGGACCGCCCTCTTCTCCTGGGGAAGAGAATAAACTCTTGTTCTTATCCTAAAGAATCTCTGTGTGTGTTTTTTTTATTAAATTAAATATGAGATTTATTTTTCATCCCAAACAAGCAAATGACCTGACACCCTTTCCAAACTATGTTGCCACATGTGGACCTCTTCTCCTAGCCTGCTAGCTCCCCTTTCTGTGCTGTAGCTCTCTATTACAATGTTAATGCCTTCAGGGAATAGAGCACCAACCCTGGAGTCAGGAGGACCTGAGTTCAAATTTGGCCTCAGACACTTGACACTTACTAGCTGTGTGACCTTGGGCAAATCACTTAACCCCAACTGCCTTGCATTCCACTCTCCAAAAAATAAAAATCTCCAATGTAAATGTCTTGTATCCCATGTTTAGCTCAGTGCCTTGACACATAGAAACTGCTTAATAAATACTCTTTTTATCTTTCTCTCTTTTGGAAAGACCCTAGATTAGGGGTGGGGAATCTGCAGCCTCCTTCAAGGCCACATGTCACCCTCTAGGTCCTCAAGTGTGAAGGGCTAAAGGGTCATATGCGGCCCTCTAGATCCTCAAGTGTGAAGAGTTAAAGGGTCACATGTAGCCTCAAGACCACAGGTTTCCCACCCCTCAGAAGCCAAATAATTATAAAGCCTTCCTATAAAAAGAGTTTAATTCACTGTTGATGGATAGAGCACTTGGCCTGGAGTCAGGAAGACTCATCTTCCTGAGTTCAAATCCAGTCTCAGACACTTACTAGCTGTGTGACCCTGGGCAAGTCACTTTACCTTGTTGGCCTCAGTTTTCTCATCTGAAAAATGAGCTGGAGAAGAAAATGGCAAACCACTTTAGTATCTTTGCCAAGAAAACCCCAGATGGGTTAACAATGAATCAGTCATGAATGAAATAACTGAACAACACATTGTATTTTTATTTATTTTGTTAAATATTTCCATCTGGCTGCCCTCTCCCCACCCCCATGCCATTTAACCCCTGAATATTTAACATCTCTGGCCTAGAACACTGAAAGTTTAAGGATTTGTCAAGGGCCACATAGCACATGGCAGACAGAATTTTAACCCAGGTCTTTCTGCTGCTTTTCACACAGGCAAAATATTAATTAATAAATGTAAAGTTGGGCTACCTAAAAAGAGGTACAACTTGCAGGAACAAAAAAATTCATAGTCTTACTGTCCTCTGTCCTGGTCAAACCACTTAGAGTATTGTGTTCACTTTGGGACACCCCAACAGTAAAGTGATCGCCTACAGGAGTGTATTGAGTATGAAGAGAACTTGAAGGAACTTTGGATGCTTTTCCTGAAGAAGACACAGCAGAAGGGGGAGGAAGAAGTGGTAGGAAGACGGCATGCCAGCTGTCTAAATATTTTAAGAACTGTAGTTGGGAAGGAGGATTAGACTTCTGTTTGGGCCCAGTGGCCAGAACGAAAAACAAAAAGTAGACTAAAAGACAGATTAAATCTAAATGTGTTTGGAAAATGTCATAACCAGATAGCTGCCCCAAAGTTGAATGGGTTGCCCTGGGAGCTAATGGATCCCCTCTCATTAGAGGTCTTCAGTCAGAAGCTGGATGGCCACCTTTCTTGTATGTTATAGTGGGAATTCCTTTCAGGTCTAGATTGAACTAGAAGGCTAGTGAGGTCCCCTTCCAGCTTTAAAATTCCATTATTCTATTACAGACTTAATCTTTGTATTATAACTTAGTATTCTCTGAATAGGAGGGGCTTACTAAATGTTTATTGAAATTGAAATCTGATCCCTAGTTCTTCCCTATCTTTACAGAATCAGAGATTCATAAAACTTCAGAACTAGAACATCTTTCTACCCAACCTAAAAGTTTTCTCCCAAAGTACTTGCTGATGGAGCTAGGAGACTTTGAGACGATCCAGCCACGGAAAAAACACACCCCACACACACACTCCCTACCCCACCTCCCACATCTTTCCTCCCTCTTGAAAAATATTAGGAAATAAACATTTTTTGTAGCCTAAGGCCATTTCCAGACTTTTGTGAATAAAGAAAACCTTATTAGTACTTCTATCAATCTTCTAGGAAAACAATTTCTTGAATTGAGATATTTTTGCATCATTTTTATGGAATACCTAACCAGTTTCTAATTCACATAGAGGCAAACCAGGAAGGAATCTTCCTTGAAGTGATTAGGGTAATTGTCAGACTAAGAAAAGGAAGAAACTTTTGATCTCTGGAACTAACCACGGAAAGGTCTCCCCTAAAAGCCCTTGTTGATGGTTAAAATGTCATCATTCAAGATCTATTCCTGCCATCTTTTCTGGGGGAAAGCATGCTATGTGTCCAAATCATTGAAATGGAAGTCAAAGTAGTTTGATTCTAGCACCTTCCCCACTCTTGCGACCAACTTTCTATGTTATCTCTGGTAGGTCATTTTACTTTTCTAGAGGGTGTTATCTCCTCTTTAAAATGAGAGGATTGGGGGCAGATAGGTGGTACAGTGAATAGAGCACCAACCCTGGAGTCAGGAGGACCTGAGTTCAAATCTGGCCTCAGACACTTAGCCATGTGACCTTGAGCAAGTCACTTAACCCCTTCCCTCTCCAAAAAACAAGACCAAAAAGATTTTTTTCAATAAAATTAGATTGGCTCTCTTAAGGACCTTTCCAAATCTGCCTAAACTCCATTAATCTAAATACTCCTGCAAGAGTTTGAACATTAACTGACATTAGCATTTTTGTGTAAATTACTGTATAAGATCCTTTCTAAACCGTACCAAGCTTGGAGCAGGTAGGTATGGGGGTCCAGAGCCCCAGGTACTGCCATGGGATGGACAGGCCTGTGTAATGAGTCCTAAGCATCAGAGGGAATGGAATGTTAAGGATGGGAAGGAAGATAAGAGGGGAAAGGGAGTTACACAGTGTCTAATTCACAATTTTGTTTATAGATCAGCTATCCAGGCTTGAACTGTACTTTTTAAAACCTTGGACACATTTTTCTGTAACTCAATCAATAGCAACAATGGTATGAGAGGGATGTAAGGGAGTTAACACCTTGGGTGCTCCACTATATTCATTCTTTGACTAGAGCTGTTTTTAATAAATTGTTGGATTTTTCCTTTTTCCTCCCCTCTTGCTTTGGAGTTTTCCGCAGTGGAAAACATGCTGTCAGTCATCCATGCCCACAGTGCTCCGTGCCTTTGACCAGAGCCCACTGCTGGCTCAGGGCTCTGTGCTGGCTGTTTGCACTTTCCAGTCAACCTCTCACTTTTCCACAGTGAACTGTGCAGCATCCAAGCCAAACACAAATCTCACTGCTGTTGCCTCTCTTCAGGGCTTTTCACATTGCTGCTCTAAGTCTCTTCTAAACAGAGCTGAGATTGGAGCCAGGACTAGGGGTAGGTAAGGAAGGCAGCAGCTTAGGGAACAACATGTTTGGAGGTTTGGAAAAGACACTTTTATTTTTCTGAAATGTGTATTGAGATATTTTGTTTTTAACCTCATTTTCACTTCCAAATTTTTCCTTCCCCCCTTTCCTTTAGTGAGCCAATTCTTATTTTAAAAAAATTAAAAGGAAAAGGGGGGAAAAGGAGGGAGGGAGGGAACAAGTCAGCAAAACCAATCAAACTTATCGCCCAAGTCTGACAGTATGAGTGTTCCACACCCTAGTAGGAAAATTCACTCAAGAAATATCTTTTTATTACTTTGTACAAATGTGAATATTTTTAAAGGCAGAACATATCCTCCTTTTCAAGGCATGGTAGATAACTGCCTTGGGTTAAGTCACACATTATACAGTGAAAGTTCAAGGTTCACATTGGAAATTTTACACAAAAAGGGATCAATTTTCAAATGGAGGTGGCTGGGGAGAGAAATGCAATTTTCACATCTTGCCTATACTTGTCTTAAATAGGGTGAAAAGGTCTCTAGTGTAAAAATAAAATGCCTGCACTACATTGCTGGTGGAGTTGTGACTAACTTGGAATTATACAAATAAAGCGACTAAAGTGTTCTTATGTTTTGACCCAGGGATTCCACTACTAGGCTCCCAAACAGATCAATGATAAGGAAAATTCTCTATATATGCCAGTGAGGTATATTTATAACAGCAACTTTTTTACATAACAAAGAACTGGAATAAAGTAGGTAACTGTCGATTTGGAAATGACTAAACAAACTGTGGTACAAGAATATAATGGAATTACATTCTTACTGTGCTAGAAGAAGTAACAAATATAAAGAATACAGAGAGTCATCAAAAGATTTACATGAACTGATGCAGAGTGAAGTAAACAAAGCCAAGAAAAACTAGATAGATAGATAGATAGACAGATAGATAGATAGATAGATATTACAACAATGTAAAAGGAAATAATAATCACAAAACAATAACAAGCGAATGATACAAAATTACAAACAAAAAATCACCAAAATCAACCAGGGTTCCAAAGAAGAGATATAAGAAGACAATCCCACTGAACTTCTGTGCAGAGGTGAGAAGTAGACAGGTATGGTGCATTAAATATATTTTTAGACTTCTTTAATATTTTTTTTGCTGACTTTACCCTCTTTTTTTAAATTTAAAAATATTATATAGAATGACTCTCTGGGAGGGAGAAGGAATAGAGATACTGGGGAAAATATTAGCGATATAAAAATGTATTAATAAAATTTTATTTGAATAAAAAAGAAAATAAAAAGCCTGGGAACAAGATCAGATTTAGGTTTCCTGGCCAAAGTAAGTCATTCCTTTATGCTGTAGCTATTCTCAGGATCTTTCATGTACAATCATACAAGATCTCAAGGTCTTTAGAACCCCAAGATCAGTAAAAGACTGCATCTGACCTTGTCTCTAGGAATTTCAGAGTTTAATATAACTAATGATAGGGTACTCGGGATAATGGTTCATTCAGTGTTTCAATGGCAAAACAAGTATTTTCAGGGAGCTTAAGACATAGCTTTAAGCGAGCCCTTTAGAGAGTGGGTTTGGGAAAATGTTGATGAAGCTATCAAAAGAAAAAGTGAAGAGGGGGAAAGGGTCATAGAAACCCTGGATTGGAAGTCACAAGGTTGAGTAAATCATTTCCCCCTTTTAGGTTTTTCTTTCTTCTTCTATAAAATGAGAGGATTGGACTAGATGTTCTAAAATCCCTTCCAGTTCTACTATTCTGAAACTTTATGATCTTATCAGACTAAAGGCACCCCAAATAATTCATCCCAAAGCCACCCTCATACACTTTCCCAACCAAGCCCTAACATGGTTTTAAAATCCCTGGCCCAAGACCATTTCCAAGTAATAGATTCATAAATTTGGAGTTGAAATGATTTCAGAGATGATCTAGTCTAATCCCTTTATTTTACAGATAACAAAAACTGAGATTCAGAAAGGTACATTGATTTCCCTAAAATCACACAAAGAGCAAGCAGCAGAACCAGGATTTGAACACACTTCCCCTAATTCAAATTCATTGCTCTTTTTAATATACCACATTCTTTCAAAATTCTCAAATTCCAGCCTATGTGCCTATAAAAAAACTATGAAAACCTACTCATAAGTCTTCACCCTGGAAACATCCTGCCATAATTTCCTCCATCCCAGTATCTCCCTTAACCCAACTCCCAAAATATTTCCAAAAGAATATGTTCTAAAACTTATTCTGGAGTCAAAATATTTTTCAACCAAACCTTTTAGAAACCAAACCATCCTAAAGCCAAGCTAATCTGGAACCTAAATATTTTAAAAATTAACTTTGTAGTTCTAAAATTTTTCAAACAAAAATATTGTGGAAACGCCACTGTAGCCAGTACAAGTACTTGGGGGAAAGGCCAGTTTGAAACAAAATCCCTTCAATGTAAACTATTTTCAAAAAACCAATATAGTTTGAAAACCCCTTTCAAACTAAAATTTCAATACAGTACTTAGATTTGCTTGAGAACAAAAATCTAGATAGACAAAAAAATGTAAGAACGAATTTGATGAATCAGACCAATAACTTGTCCAATCCAGTATTCTGTTTCTGAGAGCTGCTCTTATATCCTGGATAAGAATATCACAGAAGGGGGACGGAGCCAAGATGGCAGTTTAGAAGCAGCAAGATCCCACAGCTCCCACACCGCCACCCTAAACACCCATAAAATATGAGCCCAGACAAAGTCTATGAAAGTCTAGGACTCTCAGACTCACAAAAATACAGAGAACACACCTCTCGCTGAAGGCAGCTCAGCAGCAGGGGCTCATCTCAGCGGCTGGGAGCAAAGGCTGGAACAGCCTGAAGCCGACACTGCCAGGCCCGGGGCAGTGGGAAGGAGCCGACCACCACAGCCAGTGTGCAGAGGTTCTACAGTCTTCAGCACCTCCACATCTGCCAAGGCGTGAGGAACGGGCTGGGAGATGGGCAGCTCGCACCAGAGCAGAGACCTCGAGACCACCAAGCCCAAAACCACAGCCAAGGCCAGGCCAGCAGGCCAGGCCCCAAGGAAGCCAGCAGGAGTGAGCCTCCCAAGCCGCAGCTTGAGTCTACTTCAAAGAAAATCTAAAGCACCTGCCTGAGGGGAACTTTGGTCAGAGAGGGTTAATGAAAGTGAAGCGTTGAAAATTAATTTGGGAGTGGTAAAGCAGTTCAGCCAATCTGCCCCTGGGGCAAGGAAGCAGTGGGGGAAGGGAACTGCTGGAACCCGCAGCGGCCCCCACCAGGCTGCTTCAGAGCCCCTGGCCTGTGGACTCCACAGGGGGCTGAATCGATTGGTCAGGGCCAAGTGCTCTTGCATTGAGCAACCTGGATCCGGATCGTGGTCTTGGGTGGTTGTCCTGGGGTGCACTTTCAGCAAGCCAAAGCTGGGGGGACTTGCAACACCCCGCTAATAGCTCCGGCAATTGGGAAAAATCCCACTGATTTGGAACAGACCTTTCCCCCCTTGGAAGCAGATTTTCACAGAGCTAAAAAAAAAACCAACCAATTAATTGACTGGCAAAATGAGGAAAAGGAAGCAAAATAAAAACAATAAAACTCTACAATCCTTTTTTGGGGTAAAAAGGGTCAAAGCAAGGAACGGGAGGAAGACAGCCCAGAACTCAGAACTCCCACACCAAATGCTTCCAAGACAATTGAAGAATGCCTAGAAGCTATACATCAACTGAAAAAGGACCTTGAAAACCAAATAAGAGAAGTGGTGGAAAAATTGGGAAGAGAAATGAGAATGACGCAAGAAAATCATGAAAAGAGAGTCAACAACCTGACTGAAGAAAACAGCACTTTAAAGAATAGATTAACTCAAATGGCAAAAGAGGCCCAGAAAGCCAATGAGGAGAAGAATGCCTTAAAAAGTCGAATTTGCCACATGGAGAAAGAATCTCAAAAGCATTCTGAAGAGAATAACTCCTTTAGAATTAGAGTGGAGCAAGTAGAAGCTAA
>JAQQSW010017243.1:0-11503 GCA_028646575.1 Pseudocheirus occidentalis | reverse complement strand
CAGTGTTATGGTTTCTAAATAAAGACCTTGGTTCTGCCTTCCATGTGGAGAGTTTGCTATATTTTGTGATCCAAAACTACACCAACATATTCATAACCATCATGGGTGTTGTGAATATCTCATTATTGATACAACCTCTCTGGGAGAAAGCTGCTTTTACTCACTGCACACCTTCCTATTGAATACTCACAACTAGCGTCCTCCATCACTTTCTCAAGGTTCTGTCATCGGCAGAATGATCATTGCAGTCCTGTATGCGTGACTTCTGAGGTGGAAAGGCTCTCACTGACATTTAACAATCAGCTCTTGCTAGTCTGCTGGAGTTCACTGCCCCTAAGCACAAGACCTCCCCTCCCCCCCATCTGATAAATCTTCACGTGGAGGTGTAAATGAAGACGTGGGTAAATGTGTCAGGCTTTTCCTTCTCATAGAAGGTAAAACATGAAACCAAAGCCATAAAGCTCTAACTGTGCAATTGGGGGCATCATGGAGCAAGACTACATTTCTCCTTGGCCCTGAAATCCCATTGCATGGGCGGACACAGAGCCCATGTGGTCATGAGGTCATGTGGTCACAGCTTTGTGCCGTGTGCCCAAGGGTCAAGGGAGAAGGCCAGGGTCCTTTTGCCCATCCTCACTGCACACACACACACACACACACACACACACACACATGCACGCACCACATACACACACTCATACACATTTATACACACTCACACACACACACTTTATTTACTTATCTTTCCCTTTCTTTGCACACCCAGCACTTATCTGCCTGAATTCCTGCCAGCCCTGACCTCCGGGTGCTGTAACTCCTGCCCCTGAGTAGGCCCAGTCCCCTGAGTACCTTCAACCCCACCCCTGTGGTGATCCCTGCACGGTTGGCCTCAGTGCCGCCCCCTTCCCCCCCTCCCTGGCACGTCCCACACAGCCAGGGCATGGCCACACAGGGCTGCAGAGGGAGCCCTGTTATGTTTGCCCCGTGGTTCATATTTCCAGCAAAGCCTGGGAGGAGACGCTGGCCCAGGGACACGGCCACCTGCTACAGCTTTGGCAAAGCCCAAGAATTAACCCCTGGAATTAGCAGGGTGCGTCTTTGAGGTCAGTGCAGGCCCCAGCACAGCGGCCTGAGTCAACTGCCCTTCCCTAAATTGTTTTCTGATCCTCACAGCTTCAGGATACTGGCAGCAGAAGCTCCCCACGGAGGCCCCTGACTCCTACCCTGATGTCTGCAAGGAGCCCAGATCAGACCCTAAGACTACAGCACTCAAAGCTAGAAGAGGCCCCAGAATCCTCTTGTTCAATCTCCCTGTTTTACAGAGAAGGATACCAAGCCCCAGCGAGGGGCAGAGACCTGCCCAAGGTCACATAGCCAGCCAGCAGCAAGGTCATGGAAGGAGCTGCACACTGAGGTCTAAGTGAATGCCCCCCACAGAAGGAGACATTTGACGCCTGTGTGGGATGCTGTCTGATCTATGAAAACAGCAGATTGGGCCGGGCTGTTGGTGACCTGTGACTGTGACCAGAATCAGTCAAACTAAAGTCACGAAGAGAAGGGGGGAGCGTGGTATCACCAGCACAAAGCCCACATTGGGGAATGGGAGAGCTCCCAGGAAGCGAGAAGAAGGTAGGGATGGCCAGCAGCCCTGAGGAGTCTGCAGCTCTAGACAGCTCCAGCATCCCAGCAAAGATGGCACAGACTCATCCCAGCTGATTTCCACAAACACACATGCCCATACGTGTGCACACACACACACCCTCTGGCCTTGAGGACACCAATGAGAAAGCTCCTCAGAAATTCCCACTGTGCTCAGACACAGCATTGCAGCAGCATCTGAGCCCAGCCTGGTTGCCTCACTCCCCCACAGGAGCACAACAATGGACCCTGATCTCAGGCCACAGGCCCCTGTGCCCCAGGGGAACCCTGCCTGACAGTGGGTGAGTCCAGCTTATCGATGCCTTCTCCAACTAGATGCCCAAGGGACTTCCAGGCCCCCAGCCCCTGAGCCTTGCAGCCTCGGGTACTCTCCCTGCTAGACTACCAGGGCAAGGCTAGGAACAGCACTTGGGGGACAGGAGTGAAGCATTGCCTGAAACCCAAGTAACACCTGGAAAACTAGGTCAAGAAAACCTGTTTTCTCCATATCCAGGAGGGATCCAAGAGGGAAGGTTTTGCCTTGGTCTACGCAGAGAAGGAAACCATGAGAAAATGACAATAGCTTCTCAGGGACCTGAGGCGAGGAAGGGCCCAGACTCTGGGCCTGGACGTGTTCCCCTTCTGTGTGTATCCTCAAGAGCCCCAAATACTTCAGGCTGGGGCTGCTTGGGAGGGTACAGATGAACTCCTAAGGAAAGAGGGAGAGAAAACGGCTGGACAGGCCAGAGCTGGGCCCTCAGGACCAGAGGAAGTCTCTGATGGTCACCATAAAAATGACCAGCAGCATCCTTGTGTACTGTCTCCTGGGGGTTTATCAGGGCTGTACCTGGAGCCTTCAGATGTCCTCAGCCCAGCGTTGTTCTAGCCCAGGGAATGAGAATCCCCTCTGCTTCCTGGGGTTCTTTGGCAGACCCCTCCTCAGAAGATGGTTCAGAAATGCATTCGACTAATACATAGGATGACAGAGGACCAGAGCTACTGAAATAATTATCAACATTACTTTTAAAAGTTCATGGGAGCTCTCTCACACACCCCCTGCCCCCAATTAAGAGACCCTGGCCTAGCCCTGGAGTCTTTGCTGCACTCCTGCCCTTGAGACAGCTCCAGCAAAGGAAGGATAGGGCGGGCAGGAGCCAGGCAGACGACTTCTACAATGGCCCATGCCCACTGGTCCACAAAGTCCCCCTCTTACTTCACCTGGATGAAGCCAGGCTGCTGCTACAGGTACTGATTCTGCTGTCTAACCAAGCCAAGAGGACTCAGGAGAAAGTTACCGCCCCTTCAACCACTGACCATCATGGTAGGGGGAAGGGACAGGGGTCATGGCATCCAAGGAGCCCTGCAGAGGGAAGCTGGGGTGATGGGTCTGAGAGAAGGCTGTGGGGGAGCCAGGACAGAAGAGCTAACCCAAGTATTAGAAGGTTTTTTGTCTCATTTTAATGTGTGAAAGGCATGGATGGCCAGGAGTCATAGGCGGGCAGGGCAGCTTTGAAAGTGATAGGTTGAATTTATCGTGGTTTTTGTTTTGTTTTTGCTTTTTAGAGGAAGAAGGAGGGGCAATTGCACTTAAGTAACTTGCCCAAAGTCACACGGCTAGTAAGTGTTAAGTGTCTGAGGCCGAATTTTGAACTCAGGTCCTCCTGACTCCAGGGTCGGTGCTCTATTCACTGTGCTACCTTAAAAAAAAGCAAGTAGAGATTGCTAATATTTCATGGTCAATTCTCTTTTTCTGTTCTATTATGCAAATGGAGATGCCCACTTTCTGGGGGTGATTTTTAAGTGCAGAATTTAAAGTCACACACTCAACTTGAAGGTCTATCAGACAGGATGAGGCTGGACCTCAGGCCTGGGAGGGCAGATAGGCTTCCAGGATGGCACAGCCTGGAAATTTCAATGATGTTATACCCCATTATGCAGCTAGTAGGCGATAGAGAAGGACTTCCTCCTCCAGCGCGGCTGCCCCCCACCCCAGCTACCAGGGGCTGCTTTAGCTGTGGGTCAATGGGAGAAAGTCCCACGATCTAGGAACAAGGCTGGAGAAACTTCCCAAATGACAGGTGCTACCCCAATGTGGAATTAGCTCCCCGCTGAGGTCATGGGGTCCTCAAAAGCCCAGATGACCATATGTGCAGAGTACTGGGGGCCCAATTCAGGTTGGGTGAGACATTGCTGAGGTCCCTTCGCACTCAGAGATATAGGGATTCTGTGCAATTAGAGGTGAAGGTAGGAGTTTCCTCACCTGGGATGTCCCTCTCCTGGGGCCTTATAGGAGAAACCTCCTGACAGTAGAGAGAGCAGGACCAGGAGACTGGGAACTCCAGGGCCTTCAGGGCCCTGGCCCAAGGAAATGTAGAGTCTTAATAATCTGCAGGAATCTCACCTGACCTTTCCAAAGTCTCCAAACCTTCCGAACAGGACTCTGGGCAGAAGGCAACAGTCCTATTTCCCAGGCTCCAGGTCCAACTAGACTATGCCCCTTAATGACCACTTTTCCCCTAAATACATAAAAGGGGGTGGGTAGAGAAGCTCATGATTATTCTTCTAATAACACTGCCTCTTTCTGTGTCTCTCTGCAGAAGGGCACAAAATGCTCCAGACATTATTGTAACACCCACCCATCCCTGTGATTAGTAAAGACTGGTTATCATTATGCTCATTTTACAGACGCAAAAACTGATAAGGAGTCAGCATTTCTAAGAATCTCCTCCTTCTCCTCCTTCTCTAAAATATATAGAGAACTGAGTCAAATTTATAAAAATACAAGTCATTCCCAAGTTGACAAATGGTCAAAGGATATGAAGAGAGAGTTTTTAGAGGAAGAAACTAAACCTATTTTGGATTCATATGAAAATGCTCTAAATCATTATTGATTAGAGAAATGCAAATCAAAACAACTTTTAAGTACCACATTGCACCTGTCAGATTGTCTAACATGACAAAACAGGAAAATGATAAATGTTGGAGAAGATGTGGGGAAATTGGAACACTAATGCATTGTTGGTGGAGTTGTGAACTGATCCAACCATTGTAGAGAGCAATCTGGAACTCTGCCCAAAGGGCTATAAAACTATGCACAGCAATAGCACTTCTAGGGCTGTATCCCAAAGAGATCATACAAGTGGGAAAAGGACCCACATGTACAAAAATATTTAAAGCAGCTCTTTTTGTGGTGGCCAGGAACTGGAAATGGAGGGGATGCCCATCCATCAGGGATAGCTGAACAGGCTGTGATATATGAACGTAATGGAATATTATTGTGCTATAAGAAATGAGGAGCAGGTGGATTTTAGAGAAACCTGGGAAGACTCATGTGAACTGATGCAGAGCGAAGTGAGCAGCACCAGGAGGACTCTGTACACAGTAACAGCAACATTGTAACAATGATCAGCTGTGAATAACTTACATGAACTGATGCAGAGCGAAGTGAGCAGAACCAGAACACTGTACACAGTAGCAGCTACATTGTGTGAGGACTGACTGACAGACTTAGTTCTTCTCAGCAATTTAAGGATATAAGACAACATCCAGAGGAAAAGCTGTGGAGTCGGAATATATATTGAAACAGACTATTCTCTGTCTCTGTCTCTGTCTCTGTCTCTCTCTCTCTCTCTCTCTCTCCTTCTCTCTCTCCCTCTCTCTCTCTCTCTCTCTCTCTCTCTCTCTCTCTCTCTCTCTCTCTCTCTCTATTACACACACACACATACACACACAGAGTCACATCTCACTCAGCTATCCACTCCTCCCCAAGAGAAGTGCTAAGAAATCTCTTCGATGAGGGTGACCATTCAAAGAACAAGGGGCCAGACACACACAGGACTGGCCAGCTGCCTCAGTCAGCACCTGGTGAATGGCCATCACAGTCCCTGCCCTCTCTGGGATGTGGATTTCATTATTGTCTCTGCTGGGGTTTGGATAGGTGCTAACTGCTGAGTCCTCCCCTGAAGCAACGGGAATACTAGCTTTTGTACAGATCATTTGGAGAAGAGTATATTTGTGGCTGAGCCAATTACAAGAAACAAAATGCACCCACAGGTCAATTCAGAGCCAAGAGAATGGTCAGTACCGGTTGCTCTGGGTAGCTCCAGGAAGGTGGCAGAACCTAAGGGGTCAGGAGAGGAGATGGATGCACCAGCGGCTTCTTTGATGATTCTAACTCTCTGGCTCACACTCTTCAGGTCTCCAAGGAAAATAATCACCCTTCACCAGACCAGCCTTCTTCAGTGCCCCTCACCACCAAGCAGATTAGATGTGGGTTCAAGTCTTGCCCTTGAAACATATTAGATGTGTGACCTTGGGCCAGTCACTCAATGCATGTCCCAGACAGCTATTTAAGATGATAAGTTATAGAGGAAAAATCTGATTTTGATGTCCAGGTGGAGGGAGGGCTTTAATCTTCTCACTGAACTGTTTTTAACTGGCTTATCCTTCACAGGCTTCGCTGCTAATGATGACCTCTGGTATTTACAAGAAGGAGAAGAGTAACCCAAGCCCCAGCAGCAGCATCAATATTTTGTGAAGTTTCCCCTGGCAGCTGCCCCAGGAGCAACTCTGTGGAGGAAGGGTCTGCAGGTCTCAGCAGACGCACATCCATGTGCCAGGAAGACAGAAGAGGATCCTGCAGGCCTGTGCTCGTAGAAACATAACACAGCTTACACGTTCTTTATCCCTGGTGCCGTGGTCCTCTTCAAGAAGGACAAACAACCCTGGAGGACAAACAACCCAGGGAACGGGAGGGAAGCCCCTGGGAGCTGGTCCTTGTCTGCCTGGGCAGGGTGCTCCCCCCCCCCCCGCACCTGCTGTCCTGCTTGTGTCTCCACCAAAGACAGTCACCTTGTCTTTGTGTCACTCTGTCCCTCCCCTTTCTGTCTTCCCTCTCTTTCTGTCTCCTTCCTCCCTCTGTCTCTGTCTTTCTGTTTCTCTTTGTTTCCTCCTCCTCCTCCTCATCCTCCTCCTCCTCTTACTCCCATTCCTCATCCCCTTTTTTCTTTCTTAATTCTTTGATATAAGGGGTGGTCTTCAGGGATAGGGAGCAGGAGGCATAAAGGGAAACAACTTGGTGATGTAAGGCAAAAGATAGTAACACAACCCGAAGGGTTTCCCCCCAGGGACGCTTCCCAGTCCTGGGCAGCATAGTCTTGTGGCAGAGCAGTCTTCGTGATGAACCTGCTCACTAGACCAGTGACTGTACCCTGTTCCCGGATGAATAAGCATGTGTCTGGGTGTGGGAGGGGTCACAGTTAAGAACAGCTAAGCCAAATGACTTAGAATTGGGCTGAAAAGTGGCCCCCGGGGATCCTGGCACCCATTGGGGGGGGGCTGACTGTCCCTCTGTCCATGAGACTGGATTATTGCTATCACCATTCTCAGCGTCTCTGTTTGAATTCTTCCACAGCTGTGCCCAGGGTGGAGCGAGTTTAGGGGCAGCCATGACCCCACTCTGCATGCCTCCCTCTGACATTCCCCCCTCCCTGGCCCACAGTTGTCTCCTCCTGTCCTCCCCACTCCAGACTGGACTCCCAACTGACGAGGAGAGGGTGAGGCAGGACAAAAGTGAAGGGATGTTCCAGGTGTGGGAGGGACAGAGGAGGGAGCCCCAGATCTTGTAGAGAGGAGGGGGCCGTATCTAGGGTGCTGCATCTGGGGCCACACGCAAGGCTCATTGCCTACCTTTGGTTCTCGGGAGCTATCCCCTCTGTGAAGGGCCCAGGACAGCCCCTTGAGGCTGTGTTTGCCCCCTACAGTAAGCCTACCCCTACCGCAAGTCTCTTCCTTGGCCTCTCAAACCCTCGTCTCTTCTGAGACATAACAGGAATGAATGTCCCCCGCTGTCTCTCTCTTCAGCTGCTTTGTTTTTTTAATGTTTCTGGCAGGTCTGCAGGGAAGGCTCCCATCAAAAATAGATTACAGGCATTACACATGGAAATGTGCCTCAGGTCAAGGCCAGCCACTTGCAGGGCAGGGCAGAGGGCTTAGATACCAGAAAATCCAGATATTAAATTTAACCCTCATTGGACCAGAGGCAGCAGGGAGCATGGGTAGGGCACTGGACCTGATGCCATGAGGACAGATTCCAATCTTACCTCCATCAGACGCTTAGCTGGCGAGAGACCTTTGGAAAGTCACTTTCCTCCTGGATCAAAAGAGGGACTGGACTCAGTGTCCCCAGTATCTCTTCTAGCCCTGATCTCTAACAACCCACA
Organism: Pseudocheirus occidentalis; assembly: GCA_028646575.1. NCBI lineage: Eukaryota > Metazoa > Chordata > Mammalia > Diprotodontia > Pseudocheiridae > Pseudocheirus > Pseudocheirus occidentalis. The sequence goes on along the minus strand of JAQQSW010017243.1, from coordinate 3,644 downwards.
GGTTCTGGTAGGAGAGCACATGCACCTGGTGCAGCAGAGCCCTTCTCTGAGCAGGAGCCCAGGCTCGGAATCTCCCCTTTGCTCTGCGATACAAGCCTCGTCTTTGCCCAATGACTACACTTCGCTGGGCCTGTTTCATCCCTTTAAAAGGGGAGGGGGAGGTGTTCAGTCCACTGATCTCTCAACCCTATAACATGAAGAATTTAGACTAGAAGTCCTCTGGTCAGAATGTCAGCCCAAGGTCAAGGCTGAGGAGGCCCCGTCTCAAAGCATTAGGGTGCTCTAAAGGGTGTCATGTCTTCCCATCTAAGACATGAAGTTCTACTGTGGCCTTTTATGGGAGGAAGAGGAGGAGGAGGAAGGGAAAGGGGAGGGGGAGGAGGAGGAAGAATGGGAGGAGGAGGAGGAGGAGAGGGAAGAGGAGGAAAAGGAAGGGTAGTAGCAGCAGCAGCAGCAATAGTAGTGGTGGTGGTAGTGGCAGTAGTACTAGTGGTAGCAGTATTCATGGTAGTAATAGTAGTAGTAGTAACAACAGTAGTACTAGCAATAGTAATTGGTGGTGGTGGTACGAGTAACAGTGGTACTGACAGTTACTAATTGTAGTCATTTCTCAGCCTCCATTCCCTCATGGGTCCAGTGGGATGGCAGACTAGAGCAGCTCTTTGCCCAGCTCCAGAGCTCTGTCCTTCCCATCCTTGGGGCATCCCACACACAGCTTTATTGCTCCCATGATATACCTCTTCTCCAGCCCTGCTCCCCAACTCCCTCACTGATGTCCTTGCCTCATTATCTTCCCCCCCTGCCAGCTCCTCCTCACTGGCCAAGCTCCATGTTAATCATTTCAAGATGGTTGTTCAGCTTATTAGCCAGATCCTTGAGGTAAGAGACCAGATCATGACTTTGCCCACCATGCCTAGCACCCCAATCCCTGCCCTCATATCTGGGGACCCCAACATCCATTCATCTCTCCTCAGACCCCTTTCTCAACCTCCTCACCTCCCACTCATTCACCTCAGTCACCTCTAATGATGGTCATTGAATGAATGAAATAGTGATATAAAGCACTTGATCATCCCTTCTTATGCCCCAGACTCTGTGCTAAGCGCTGAGAAGACAAAGAGCTTCTCTCAAAGCTCGCCTTCTGATGGGGAACAACCACCACACATCGGAAATCACAGCTACCAGCTGGACGAAGTCTCAGAGTCCTTAGTGTACAGCAGAGCAGCCGGTAACGCACCTTCTTTGGTGTCATTTCCACTGATACAACCACGGCCGTCCCTGAAGTTTAGCTGTGTGGCAGGGCCGGTGGTTTGGGATGGAGACACTTCTTTTCCAGGTGCTCAGGAGCTGGGGTTCATCGGCTGGGTCTTGACAGGGGTTACCTCTGTGGTCGATGACTTCAGGCCCAGGTTAGAAGCAGGAGACCCAGGAGCCCTGTTGTTCCTGAGGCCACGCCTGCGTTTCACTGTCACCCCTAACTACCCATTCCACTACGTCAGAAATTGTTTTCTCTCATCAAAGCCTTCTGCCTCTCTTCCCTTCTCTCCCACTAGCTCACTCCTAATCAGCCTACTTTCACCTTCTCCATGACATCCAGACATGCCTCCCTGGTCCATCACCTTGCTCTGGCTTCATTTTTCTTCCCTCGCCAGTCATTAACCAGTTTAACTACATGCTGTCCTCTGTCCCTAGCCAAAAAGCCATCCTGAGTCACCCCTACCCACCTTCTTCACCCCTACTCATGTACTTCTGAAGCACAACTCTAGCAACCAGGTCCACTACAAATGCATGGGATCTGCCTTCACTGGGCGCTCACTACTGACATGACAATCCTCTGCTCTTCCCACTTGCGTTCCCACACCAGCTCCTGTCTCCTTATATTCCTGATGCTGCTACTGGTAGCAGGCTCTCCCACATTTCTTCCTTTTTTCCATAACTCCAATAGAAAATAAATGATGCTCAGAGCAAAATAAGACAGAAGTCTTTTTGCATTGGAATCCTGGAACTTCTTGGGTTTCTCTTTCAAATGATACATAGGATTCCATTTTTCTTTCACATGGAACCTTATCAGCTTTTGCCATGGACTACAATCTTCCCGAAGTTCAATGAGGCTTCTCAAGCATCTTCATCTCTCAGTCTGTAATGTTACCCACAAACACACCCAGCAAATAAAACAATGAAAAACCTCCCTCTTGGCTGTACCCTTCCCTTAAGCTCTGCTCTCTCTGTCTCTCTGTTTCTGTCTCTCTCTGTCTCTGTCTATCTCTCTGTCTCTGTCTGTCTCTCTCTGTCTCTGTCTCTCTCTGTCTCTCTGTCTCTGTCTCTCTCTGTCTCTGTCTCTGTCTCTCTCTCTGTCTCTGTCTCTCTGTCTCTGTCTCTGTCTCTGTCTCTCTGCCTCTGTCTCTCTGTCTCTGTCCCTGTCTCTGTCTGTCTCTCTGTCTCTCTGTCTCTCTCTGTCTCTCTCTGTCTCTCTCTGTCTCTCTCTCTCTCTTTCTCTCTGTCTCTCTCTCTGTCCCCCCCACCTTTCTTTCACCAACAAATCCTTCAGGACCCCCCAGGTTCCATCAGCTCACTGACTTGAGCATTCTCATCAACAATCCATCTATGCCTAGAGCCCAGTGCTGCTCAGGCCCACACCACTTCTTCCCTTCCCCCAAGTTTGCTAAAGGGGGTCCTAACATGCTATGGACAGGGGCTTCCTCCATTTCTCCATTCCTAACAGTGGGATTCACAGGCTGTCCATCAGTCATCAACCAATCTTACCACACAATCAGCCCTTTTCCTTTGCCAATCTCAGTTTTTTGATGACAGTATTCACCTCATTTCTCCTTTATAATTCCTAGTTAACACTGGGTTCCAGGTTTCTCCCATCTACCAAGTGCTTCTAAAAGGAGTCTACAGTCACTGACTACCCGGTCTCCCCCTCACTTTTCAGCCCCTAGCATACCACTTCCAATTCAGCTGGCACCATTCAGCTGAGAGTGAATTGTCAAGGTTTCTAATGATCTCAACTGTGAAATCTAATGATTTGGTCTTAGTCCTCCTCCTTCTGGAGTCTCAGCAGCTTTGGGCAGTGTTGACCATCAAACCCTCCTTAGATACTCTTTTCCCTTCATTTTGGCATTACCATTCATTCCCAGTTTTTTTTTCCTTCTCACTAGGCCTTCTCAGCCTCCTCTGCTAGACAATTATTAATCTCCTGACCCTTAAACATGGGTGCACCCCAAGATCCTGTCTTGGTCCATATTCCCTCCTCCTTCTTTGCCCCTCCTCTTGGTGATCTCCACCATCATCTCTGCAGATAATTCCTAAGCCAACACATCAGATCTAATCACCAGCTGCAGACCAATCACCATCCATATACTGGCCATCTCTCTCAAATGTCCCATATACCTCTCAAATCAATGTGTCCAAAATAGAACTCAAGCCCCCTGAACTCACCCTTCCTCTCAACATTCCTGTTCCTTTTACTGTCAAGGCCTCCCCTTGGCTTTACACTATGGCGTAGTCGGCAGGATTACAAAGTATAGTGCTTCTGTCTGTTCCAGGATCCAGGATTCATGGCTATTTAAATTAAAATTTTAAGGCCAAGAATCCTGGAGGGGTGGAATGTAATGGTAATCAATTTGTTGGATATTTAGGGC
>JAQQSW010017242.1:0-11503 GCA_028646575.1 Pseudocheirus occidentalis | reverse complement strand
ACAACCGCACAATCCTTCCACCCCTTGATTTCCAACAAACCTCAGTTTAGTCCAAGGGGAGGCCTTTTCTTCACTTTGACTCTGGGTGGTCTCTCTGATTCCCTCGATCCCCTTCCCTGGTCCCAGCTCCCTCCTGAATCTGCCAGACAATCACCTAGATTCAGGAGCTGAAAGCTTACAGGTTCTTGTCCAGTCCTCAGGGATGAACAGCTCCCAGGTCCTTGTCCAATCCTCAAGGCAATCCCCGGCAAACACTGAAGTTTACCGGATTCAGCACACCTCAAACCCTTCAAGACTTCTCTTGCCTGGAACTCAAGGATCAGCCAGGCCACCAACAAACAAAGTCCCATCCTGTTCATGTCTTCAGTCAGCCACTGAGGAGCTAAATCCAAAATCTGTCTGTTTTTCCAAAATCCTCCTGCTTATAAACACTGTCCTTATCCCAAGTGAAGAGGGGAGTGTCTCAGTCAATGGTATTCTTCCAGGTCAACAGGGGAATTCACACCTTTTCACCAATGGACAGAGTTCTATACTTAGCCCTAAGTTACTAGGATCTACTTAACTCTAAGTATATCAAATAAACTGATTACCAGTACATCCAATAAGGTCCCAGGGCTTCTGTACAAAGTATCACAAATAAATATCAACACAGACAGAGAAAACAGAGTACCAGGATACCACAAGTTTTCTCCTTGACTGTGCCACCACAACAATCTTCTTCTCAGTTCTTCTCAATTCTTAGTTCAGTCTTCAGTCCAGCAGCAGTTGCCACTCTGCCTTCCAAGGCAAGGGAGTTGCCAAGAAGTTCTGACTGTCTAGCTTGTACTCTTCCTTATATACCATATAGCTCCTCCCCTCCCTGTTGCAGGAGTTCATGAGTTCTAGGGTTCACAAGTTGTAGGGTTGGAACACTTGATACAAGGCTCAAAAGAAACTTGAATTGAAACAAGGTGTTAATTCAATAGCTGAAAATAGTGTGAACTACTTGTGTGCTTGCCATTACACACTTCTTTATCAGAAGATGGGTAGCATTGTTTCATTATTAGGTTTCTAGAATTGTCTTTGGTCATTAGGCTAATACAAATTCCTAATTCTTTAGAAGTTATCTACTTTTACTCTACTGTTGTCATTGTTTAAGATGTTATTCTGGTTCTGTTCCTTTTACTCTGTATCACTTAATACAACTCTTCCCAGGTTTCTCTGGTTTTCCATTGCCTTTATCATTTCTTACAGCACAACAGTATTTCATCATATTTATATACCATGATTTGTTCACTCATTCCTCAATTTACAGGCAGCCCTTCAGATACACATTATTTGCCACCTCAGAGCTATAAATATTTTTGTAGAGCCTTAGAGTTTGTTTTGCTTAGAACTGATTGCTACTTAAATCTATCCTTCCTTGTCTTTCTAAATCCCCCTTCCCTCTTCTCTCTTTTCCTTCTTCTCCATGTTGAGTGAAATATATTTCTCTACCCAAGTGCCACAGTGATAGAATTGTAGTCTCCCCCTGGGTCTGGAATTCCTATGCTGTTAATACCTCTATATGCTGCATTACATGTTAGCACTGAGACACTCCTCTGCTCCTGGCATCCAAACCATCCTGCTGCTTGATTCTGAAGTCCCTTCTTACTAGGAAACTCTACTTCTGGGAGACTGTCCCTTCTCAGTACACCCTGAATTTGATCTGTAACTGACTGGTGGGTGACAAAGCTGATAGTTGGCACCTGTCTTATCACAGGGTCTGGAATGAGTCTCCTCTTGCTTTTCTTTACAGCCTCTTCCATGGTGCTGGAGTGTTCTAAGAATGGCATGGTCCTTGTTCAATCCTGTCCTCAGTGTCATTTAACCTTTCTCATCTCCCTTTGCCTACCTGTGCTGGACAAATGACTCAATGTGACTTTTTCTTGATCTCCTCACCACGAGGATGCATGGTGCATTTTCTAGGTTTATCTGGAGTAGTTTTATGTAGGGTAGTTTTATTCTATTGCTTCCAATTACTTTATCGTGCTCCAACAAAAAAGAAAAACAATCTCTATGTTAATGACATAATCTGATTGAATATGAGTGGCCTTAAGTAATTCTATTTTTGCTTACTTATCATCAGAAGGAGTAACTCAACACAACACTGAATTATTAAAGATTTTAATGTCCTTTGGGCTGATTATATTATAGAATATGATCGTAATTTAAGATTAGAGATAATAGGATTATATATCTGAACTAGAAGTGATTTTAGAGGCCATCTAGTCTAACCTCATTTAAGTGTAAAATGAAGAAACTAAGGCCCAACAAGATAAATTACTTGACTGATGTCATATGGGTAGAGACTGAGTTGACATTAAATCCAGGTCCCATGACTTCAAATTAAGTGCTCTTTGAAACATACTATGCTGCAAGATTTGGTTCCTAAATCAAAATACATAAGTTCAGAAACTGCAAGAGTATCACAGTAAACAATATATTCCTAATACCCATTTTCTTAGTATGAGGCTTTTAAAATTAAATTTCTTTGACAGAACAGAAGAAAAGCCCAGAATCATATAACCATATTGATTATTCTGTTTAACAACATATATATCCAAATTCTATTAATTGCCTGATTGGTACCCTTTGGGGTTATTTCTCTGTAATCATCAGCCTCCTAACTTAATTTCCTTGTTACTTTTCCTGTTCCTATTTTCATGACTTCTGAGTAGACATAATCTTCCCTTTCTCCTTATCCAATTTTATCCATACCAGAACCCATCCTTTGTATCCATCAATTATTTGTCATCCATACCCACTAATAATAATAAAAGTAGCATGTATTTAGAGTTTTAAGGTTTTCAAAATGCTTTACATATGTAATCTCATTTGATTATCTCAACACTGCAGTGAGGGAGGTGCTAGAATTATTCCCATTTTACAGATGAAAAAATTAAGGCTAAGAAAGGTTAAGTGACTTGCGTAGTGGTTACAGAGCTAATAAGTGTCTTAGGCAAGATTTGAATTTAAGTCTTAACAATCAAGTCCCAAGCCCTATCCACTGTTCTACCTAACTACCTTAATAAAACTAAAATTGTAACATAGCAAGCACTCCCTAGGCTCAATATCTAGAGAGAGGCCACCTACACCTCCCCTCTCTAGACACAATGAGGTATCCTTGATGGTTTTGTGTGTCTCCTTTCTAATGTTATCAGCTAAAGCTTCCATTCTTGTGAACTCCCTCACTCATAACTATTAGTGATTTTATACCCTCTTTACATTTGATCAATTAACATCAATCAGTGTTTACAAAAGAATACCTATTTTGAAGACAATTTAAGGACAAAAGTATAAACATTTCTTCCAACACCACAAGAGTACACTCTCCTCTATGCCATCTAGGTAACTGGAGAGAGCAGGCTCCAGACTTAATCCTTTTAATAAACAGTGTTGATCCCACTCAATTCACTTATAAATGTGGCATCCTTCTAGATGAGTCCTTCTCTTAGCTATTGCCTGACTTGGGTCCTGAAAGTCACTCTAAATGGCAGGATGATGGACTGGCAGCAAGGTCAGCACTATCTGAGTCCCGAAACTCAAGTGACTTAATATACTGACTTTTCAAAACTCACAATCTCTGATGTCCATCTCTAGTCTTCACAAAAAAATAAAAACAAACAAAAAATACAAAAAAAAACCCCAAATGAAGCAAGAATCCAAGGCAAAGATCCAAGAACCTGCTCCCTGGTGATATATCGGCCTAAGCTGGTGAAGGTCCAAGGCCTCTTCCCTTATAACACTATCCCTTTTTTCTCACCAAAATACCAACTGCAGGAAGTTTCCTTATGATACTTCCATTTCATGTCATGATGACTTTTCTAGAGATAGATTGCCTAGCCTTTTCCACCTGGGGATCTGCATCATAGACATTCTTCTTCTATTTATAAGACCAAGGCTTTTACATCAATCTTTTCTCCATCCGCCTCTTTAGATTTATATATTTGATAGACATTCACATATATTTACATATGACCAACCCAACATTCTAATTAATAATAGTTCCTGCCCTACTCCCTAACAGCTAGCACCTTGCTTGCACGATTACCTTATATCTGTTTTGTCTATGCCTATATAGATGCAGGCTATCTCCTGTGTTAGAATAAAGGCTCTTTAAGAAGCAGTTTTCCTTTCTCCTTTCACAGAGCCTAAAGTATCTAGTACACAGTTGGTGCTTAATAAATGGTTTTTGATACCTGAGTGACTTAGGGAGAAGGGAAGGGAATAAGAATTCATATAGGGCTTATATGCCAAGCACTGTTTTGAACATAGAGTGGTAAATTTCAGGTAGCCTCATTTAACAAGTTAATTCATTAAATTATTTAAGGACTCATTTTGGAGTTAACTAATCCTGTAAGAATCATTAGTACTTGCTTCTCAAACCTGGATTATCAATAGAATCCAAACAAAATTAGCTGCTAACAGAGTTAGCAGTTCACATTACTAGGACTGCCTAGTATAGAATACTGAAGCCCTGATTTAGTGATGTAGCACTTGTAAAAAGTACACGAAAAGAAAAAAAAGTTCTTTTCTCTACTTGCAGGAAATCATGTTGCTTCTATCTGTACTAAGTGTGTTGGTGTTTTAACTGGGTGAAATTGAAAATGTAAGACTTACTTCTATCCCTAATAGAATAGCAGTTCCCCTTACTCACAATCTGGTATTTAAAGTATCTAAACTACAATAAAGAATATCTGCATTGAAATTACCATAGGAAAGATGCACAAATTGAAATTTAGCAACTTCAAAAACACCACCTGAGATACCAGATATACTTGTTCACTAATTTTTATTTACTAATAAGTATAATTATCAGAAAGCAAAGTAAAGAGATCATATTATTTCAATGGAAATACTTTTACTTAGTCACAATTTAATGTTAAACTCTCTGCATTTATGTGAAGTTACTTCAAATATTATTGTTCATTTGAATGCATCAATTCCTGTGTTCATTCTTTTTTTTTTTCAAGAAAAAAGTTTGTTTTGGTGCGTGAATTTGTAAGATCTCTTTTGTAAAAAAAATGCATACTATCTCTTTATTTGCCTTACATGATAAGAAACTGAGCTAAATTTAGTGTCCAACTGTAGTAACCAGTTTACCTCAGTTACTTAATAGTAGTTATCCCTTTTGGTTTTATTATTCAGTCACATCTGACTCTTTGTGTCCCCATTTGGAGTTTTCCTGGAAAAGATACTAGAGTGGTTTGGCAGTTACTTTTCCAGCTCATTTTACAGATGAGAAAACTAAGGCAAATAGGGTTCAGTGACTTGCCCAGGTCAGTTACTAAGTATGTGAAGTTGGATTTGAATTCAGGAAGATGAATCTTTCTGACTCCAGGGCCAGTTCTCTATCCACTGCTCCATCTAGTTGTCTGTAGATGGTCTAAGTTGGGTTTTCATTTTTAATGTTTATATTTTAATTAATATGCAACATGGAAGGCATGTCAAATCCTCTTACAATGTAACAGAGCAGAATTACTAAATGAATGAATGAATGAATAATTTTGGGGGGTAATGAAAATGAACATACTGCTGCAAAAACAAAAATGAATAGCATAGCTATATAACTTTTAAGAATAACCTTGGGAATTTTTTTCCACTGGGGGGAAAAAGTCCCAAACATTAAAGTGATACGAACTAATAATTGCTATTTTTTAAATTGTTAAGTGAATTCTGGTAAACAAACCATAGTGGATTAAGTCCTCAGCTTGGATTCAGAAATATTTGGGTTCGAATACCACCTTGAGTCTTACAAGCTGTGTGACCCTTGATAAATTACTTAGTTTCTATTTGTTTATGGCAACTACATAGGATTTATCTGCTTAGTCATAGACAAGTTAAAAGAGTTTTCACACTAGAACATTGCTGTGCTGATAAAATCATAGATCTTTACTGCTTATTCATATATGTTATAATTGACAAAACTGGTAAGTGTTGCTCCTATCAGGGTTCTTGATTCAGGCCAGGTTGTTTAGAACTGATAATGGTATTCCTAATCATGAATTTTCTATTTGTTTCAGCTGGACAAAACTAGGCAATCCTCAATTATATGGAAACTAAGACTGAGGGACATAGCCTCCTGAGAATGATAATTATGTGCTACTTATGTTAGTCCTTATCAAATATGTACAATACTTGATAAGTATTTTATACACATAACATATAATGTATTTTTTTAAATCTGCAGTTCCATTTAAATACATATATGTGCATATATATATCTACTACTGACAATCCACAACTTGTACAACCATCTGCCTATTTCTTAACATATTGGGTGTCAGAAAAGAATGCGAAAAAAGACATGACAAAGAAAACAAAAATGTAAACTCCTAGCAAACACATTAAAATAATGTATGCATAGCAAAACAACACATACCCCATAGGAAAAAAAACAACTATCTGGAACACATATGGAATAAGAAATAAGCTGTTAGCTTAGATAGATTTATTACATCTCCATTTTATTCCTCAAATATTATTATCAGTGCTTGCTAAGAATGATTAATATGGATGCCATAAAAATCATGAGTCTTTATATAAAGAAACAGATTGTGAACATAATGTTTGAATTACTTCCAAAGTGTAAATTTGAAATGTTATTTCAGGCAAAAACAAAAAATGTTTTAAATGATGCCAAAATACTAGTAGTGAATAAACAGTGGTTCAGGCTAAATTTATGATGATTAAAAAACAAAACAAAAAACTTGTTAATATCTTCTAAGTAAAGCTTTTCATTAGCTAATTATCAGAATTGGCTAATCAGCATCAGCAAAGAAAAATGAATTTAAAAAGTAACAAAGAACATAAGGATCACGGTTGTAGAGCTAGTAGGACATCAGAGAATGGCTAGCCAAATGGCTTCCATTTAATAATAAGTGAACCCATAGGAGGTTCACAATATTGGTTTGAGGGGTTCAGTTTAAAATTCTCAATGGTACAATAATCAGTAAATATTAGCCCAATTTTGTTACAAATACAGTTTTCTTCTGACAAGCATGTGCATGTTTGAAGCATTAAAGGCTTGTTTGTGTGGTGATTTAAAACCATCATTATTATACACACAAGGTTACATATGAATTAAAAAATCCAAATTGTAACTTATATAATTAAAAATTAAAACAGAAGCACAAAAAGAGAAATATTAAAAGAGAAATCATAAGAGATTCAATAAGGTGAAACTATTAACATTCTTATATGGGAAGATGATACTAATAACTCTGAAGAACTTTATCATTACAGCAGTTAGAAAGAGTATTCATAGAAAGAGTAAGAACTCCATCATCATTGGATGATGTTAAAAAAAATTAAGGGGTGAGAAAGAGGGATGCACTGAGAGGAGGGGGAAGGGAGAGGAGAAAGAAGAAAATGTATCTTCAATAAAAGAGGTATTTAATGAAATCTTTTACAATGGAGGAGAAAATTGTAGAGGATGAGCAATGCTTGAATCTTACTCACATCTAAATTGGTTCAAAGAGGGAAAATGTGGTTGGTTGGTTGGTTGACCTCATTTTTGAACAAGACATCACTATGTTGGTGTCAAAGTACAGTGTATTCAACTGTGGTTGAAGAGACTTATATAAGCACAAAGGGCTTATGGGTGGGACACAACTATACCATATGAATGTTTGGAGTGGAGATATCTCTAAATTTGTGCATCTCATAGATCTTTTGAGCTACTGCAATTCTTCTTTTCTCATAAAACATGCGGCCCCTTCTTTGATGTGGGTACCATGCTGTATGATCCTGCGCCACTGTCTCCCATGTCTCACAGTCTATTATAAAGTTCTTCAGAGAAACCTTGAGAGTGTCCTTGTATTGCTTCTTCAGAACACTATGTGATTGCCTGCCCTATGTGAGTTCTCTGTAAAACACTCTTTTAGGCATATTAACATTTAGCATTTGAACAAGATGGCCAGCTCCTTGGAGTTGGGCTCTTCTGCAATGGAGTTTTTTCTGCGAATCAGTTAAGTTTAAGAAAGGATCTCTGTATCTGGGGTACTTTATCATGCCAGGTAATTTTCAAAATCTTCCTAAGACAATTAAAATCAAAGTGGTTCAGGGTCCTGGCATGCCACTCTGTAGACTGTCTAGATTTCACAGGCAAACAACAATGAAATCAGAACAATGGCACTGTAGACCTTCAGTGTGGTAAGTATTCTAATACCTCTTTTCTTCCACACCTTCAGAGTCTCCAACTGAGCTAGCTATGGCAATGCAAGAGTCAACCTCATCATCTATGTATACATACCTGCAAAGTATACTGTGAAGGTAAATGAACTTATAAAGAGCAATTACAATTTCTCCATTTGCTGTATCCAGTGGTTTCACGTATGGATGATAACAGTGCTGGCTATTGGAGAACCTCTGTTTTCTTGGTAAGTTTTTGTTAAGTATTTTGTACATGCCTTTAGCTTTGTCACTGATGAAAGTTAAATAGCATAAAGCAAAGCAAAGCAAAGATCCCTGAGAGATGCCACTAGAATCATCACTTCAAGCTGACAATGACTATTGCTTAAACTCACCTAACTAAACACTCATCTAGTTCATCTTCTAAAACAGAGACATACTAGTAGAGTTTCTAATAAGATGACAGATAAAGTAAGAGTTTACCTTATCATTAGTATGACTGGATGTAGTGCTAGAAATTTTAGCTCTAATAATAGCAGAAAAATAAATCTAGGGAATAAGCATAAGCAAAGAAAATAAGCATGAGCAAAAAAAACATTTTTGGTACACTCATGATTTAAACATTTTTGGTACACTCTCATGATTTAAACATTTTTGGTACACTCTCATGATTTAAACATTTTTGGTACACTCTCTCATGATTTCCTAGATAGTCAATGAAATTTAATTTAAATAATTAATAACTTCAGCAAATCAAGGTTATAAAATGTGTTCCGACAAATTTTCAATCTTTTTCTTAGAGACAGTGCTGGATCTGGAGTCAGAAGACATGGGTTCAAATACATCAGACACTAAATAGCTCTGTAACACAAGGCAAGTCAATTAGCCTCTGTATGCCTCAGTTTCTCCATGTAAAATGGGGAGAATAACACCTCTCTCTCAGGATTGTTGAGGAACAGAATGACACAATATTTGTAACATACTTTACAAACCTTTAAAACAAGAGTTATATAACTGCTATAACCAACAAAGTACCACAAGCAGGGATAGAAAAATAAATTCCATTTAAAAATACTACAAAATGGTATATAATGTTTGGGATAATCACTTACTAAGGAACACAAAATTATATGAATGTAACTACAAAACACTCTTTCCATAAATAGATAAATCCTAAGTAATTCAAAAGATATTGATTATTTGTGTTTGGACAATACCAGTGAGACAACTTTGGAACTATTGCGCTGAAGAGATATTTTTTTTAAATGGAAGCTTTAAGTAATGAGATTTATGTTTTAATATATTATGTTCTTTTTCTATTCTTTGTATAAGAAAATATTTTTATGGGGTTTATTCAAAATAAAAGAAAATTTCAAAAATTTCATTACTAGAGATGACAGTAGATTTTAAAAGTCATAACCCTAATGTTTAGTTTGGCTTCATTTGAAAGAATATTAAGAAAAATTAGAAGTAACATCCTCCTCTTTGCATCTATCTTGCCTTTTCTTGACAGGATGAGGACAAAATAATGGTCTATTCTTTCTTATATCTGTTTTTCAGCAGTTAATTTGCAGCTGGTCATTGAGATTACTAGCAGTCTGTAACCTTTCAACTCCTTTAGAAAGCAAAGGTCTTATTGGATCCCTAGTTCAATATTCCTTTAACTCAGCTAATGACTATTCTTACCCTTTTATTCTCATTCAAGTAAGTAATCATTAGCAAAAAAAAAAGACGACTTTCTGGTATGACAGTTTTCAGTGTCATTATATGAACTTTGTCGACTCACATATTCTAGGATGAGAACTTTTCCCTTTATATTAGGGGTTCTTGACCTGCAGACCACAAACCCTTATTGATAATCTTTTAACTTGGATGACAAAAAGATTACAATGTACATTTTTCACTGACATGTAACTACAACTTAGCATTTCCTTCAACTATAACTGTAGGCAACAAACGTTCTAAAAAGGGTACACAAACTTCACCAGACTTCCAGAGGCTCCTGACACAAAAAAGGTTAAGAACTCCTACTCTATTACATGTTCTCCTCTTACTACTGCTGTTCTCTTTGTAATCATTCCTAGAATATTGTGGTAAGGAAATGAGGCTTTCGAGGACTCAAAAACAATCAGATTGCCATTTAGAATGTTTTGTGTCCAAACCACACCAGAATCTTCAATATATTAATACTAATTGGTCTGTATTGTTTAATTATGGGTTTTCCTTTTCATTTTTATTCTGTCTTTCAAAGTTCCTTCATGTGCAATTTTGTTTTGTTTTTGATTTCAATATTTTCTACCCATCTGTTTGTAAATGAGGGTGACCAAGCTCTCCAATGTCTAATAAATAAACAATTGGTCTCATTATGTTACTGTTGATAAGTGAATCATATGCAATCATTCATAGCTAAGATCTGCTATGAAACATTTGGCCAGACACAAAATGAGGTAAGAAGAGGTGGGGTAAGAAATAACCTTGAACTCCAAAGTATAATGACAAATATCCAGAAATATGAAATCCTCTGTTGGAAGTAGTTGTGTTCATGAAATGCACTCAACTTGTAGTTTGTTTTGTCTGCACATAAAATTGAATCACCCAAAGCAAATTACTTGCCAAATCACAAAAAAGCCTTTTTTAAAAAATGTATTTTCTCTCCTATAGATGGACTCTACTTCTTCCCAACATATAGTCAATTATAAGAAACATTTTGGCTAGGTTTTGGGGTAAGATCTGATATAGAGAACTGCTGGAAATTAAATCCCCTCCAAAAATGCCATTCAGTAATTCTTTTGCAACTTGAGAGAGTTGCCGAGAGGACTGAGAAGTGACTTGTCTACACATGTAGGAGACCAGACTTGCCTCTGTATATAGCCAATGCATATATGAGACTAGACTTGAACTGTGAAACTGGATTTAAACCTATGTCTCCCCTCTTGAAGGCCAGTCCTCTATTAACTATGTCATGATGCTATTTAATTTAACTACTGTGAATAATTACGTTGCTTGGAGGAAGCATAATAGAGACAGGACTGATTTTAGTACCAGGAAAAGTCATGTTCAAACGCTGTCTCTGACCACAGGAAAATCACTTAACCTTTCTGCAGATCTGAATGGAGGCAGGAATTTTCAGGCTAGTTCTCTACATTGCAGAAATCACTGGACCACATTTAAAAAAATAAAGTGAATAAATATTTTTGTAATACAGAGAATAGGGGCGGAGCCAAGATGGCGGCTTAGAAGCAGCAAAGCACCGCAGCTCCCACACAAACACACTAAAAAACTCATAAAATGGGACGCTAAACAGATTTTCAAGCTCCAAAACTCTCCACAAGACAGAAAGCACTACAGG
>JAQQSW010017241.1:0-11503 GCA_028646575.1 Pseudocheirus occidentalis | reverse complement strand
TACATGGAAATGTTCTTTTTTGTCTTTTTATATTTAAGTTTAAAATGAACAAAAACTAAGAAAGGAAGAGGAAGGAAGGAAGGAAGGAAGGAAGGAAGGAAGGAAGGAATAAGGAAGGCAAAAGAAAGAGAGAGATAAAGAAAGAAAGAAAGAAAGAAAGAAAGAAAGAAAGAAAGAAAGAAAGAAAGAAAGAAAGAAAGAAAGAAAGGACCTACATACGTAAAGTTATTTATGGACAATCTTGTAGTGGTGGCAAAAAAATTAAAATTGAGGGGGATAATCATCAATTGAGGAATGGCTAAACAAGTTGTGGTATATGAATGTAATGGAATGTCATTGTGTAATAAGAAATGATAAGCAGATTTCAGAAAAACCTGGAAAGACTTATATGAACTGATGCAAAGTGAAATGAAAAGAACCAGGAGAGCATTGTACACAGTAATAGCAACATTGTGTGATGATCATCTATGAATGACTTAGCTCTCTTCACCAATACAATAATCCAAGACAATAATCCAATAGATTCACAATGGAAAATGTTATCCAAATCCAGAGAACTAATGGACTCCAAATGCAGATCAAAGCATACTATTTTCACTTTTTTAAATGTTTTTTTCTTTTTAATCTGTGTCTTCTTTCACAACATAATATGGAAATATCTTTAACATAATTTTACCTATATAATACATACCAAATTGCTTACTGATTTAGGATGGTGGAGAAGAAGAAGAGAGAAAAACTTGGAATTCAAAAATTTGTAAAAATGAATGTTAGAATTGTTTTTACATATAAATGAAAAATATTATTAAGAAATAAAAAACAAAATGAAATAAGAAAAACAAAATGCAATATTTAGGGAGAAAAAATGGCAAGGAGATTTGATAGTGGTAAACTTATCCAAGAATTGGACTCTTTGAAAATTATGTGACAAACACAAAATGACTCCATAAGACACTAAGAAAATACTAACACAAAAATCAATGATAAAAAAAAAACTAGAAGAAAAAGTATCAAAAACAACTGGCCTAGAAAACAAGTCATTAAAAAAAAGAATCTAAATATCACTGCACTATCTAAAAATCATGGTCAAGAAGAAAGTTTGAATGTTACAATTTAAGAATCATAAGTGAATGTTGCCCTTATGAAAATTCTTATGAAACCACAGGTAAAAGTAAAAATAGAAAGAATTTAGGAATTGTTCCCTCCTGAAAGAAACCTCAGAATGAAAATTCCCAGGAATGTCAGCCAAAACCCAGAGAAAGCTTCTAGGTAGAAAAAAAAATACTACTTATAGCAAGAGTTAAAATTCCAAAAAGTATCAGTCAAGATCACACAATTATCATCTTCCACTAAAGGAGAAGAGGGCTTGGACTATGATATTCCAAAAAACTTAATCCAGAATTGTTGGGGTTCAGAGTTGGGAGAGCTGGTTCAGATTTGAAAGAATTCAATCAGGCCTTCTCTTTAGCCAAAGGGAGCTTTATTGACGCAAAAGCATACGGACCTAAGACTTAGCAAGGAGCTAAACAAAGGTCATGATACAGGACAAGGACCATACTTATATAGCCTGAAAGCTATACAGTCTATAGGATGGTGATGTAAGTTTTGGGGTAAAAAGGAGGTTGGAGATTTAGAGACAAGATAAATCTCATACGATAAGGACACAGGATAAGGACAATGAATGACACAAGAAAAGGGGAGCAAGGGGAATCTTAATGACAGGATGGGAGGAGACAAGGAATTTTAGAATAAGGTGAATTTTAAAGTCAAGACTTGCAAGACAGAGATGCAGGCTGAGGACAAGAAATTTATGACACAAGATGGGAGGAGACAAGGAATTTTAGGATAAAGTGAATTTTTGTGGTTTTTCAAGATAAGGGCAGACTTTAAGATGCCAGGGAATGAGCAACTCAACCTCTGGGTACTTCTGTATTTTAGGGTGCCTTTAAGAGGATAATCCAGGGAAAGTGCAATTCAACCATTGGGGTCTCTTTGTATCCACATCAGAATGACCCATCTGGCAAAATGCAGTTTAATATTGTGGAAGAAAATGAACCTTTATTGAAGAAAAAAAACTACAGGATTTCTAAATATTCCTGGTGAAAATGTCAGAACTAGGTAGGCACTTAGAATTAGAAAAACAGAAACCAAGAAAAATGTAGGAATGTATATATTTGATCAACTCAAAGGAACTATGGTGCATATGAATTGTTTGCATACTAATGAGAGAAATAAAACAAATGTCTTTTCAAAACTCTGTTTTCAAGGGGCATAGAAAACGCAAACGCCAAAGACAGAAGTCCTAGGAGCAGTTTTGTCTTTTTGTGATGGCTGTAGAAGGAAAGAAAATGGTTACAGAATTGTACTGGGAAAAAGAGTAAGAGGAGGGGGAGAGAACTCATCTCACATCATAGGGATATGTATGATGAATACGTGAAGAAAAAGATGAGAGAAATAGACACCCCACAGAACAACATTTATACATACAGAGTCTAATGTAGAAATATACTAAACTTAATGGGGAAATATTAGAGAATGAAAAGAGGAGAGTGATTTTAAGAAGGATGAAAGGAAATTTCGGTGCAGGGGAAGTTACAATCAAAACAAAAACAAAATTCTGTTGCCAGAGGAGGGAGGGAGAATGGGGTGTTAAATGTTAACAAAGAGTAAAGAGACAAAAAGAGACTATGGAATTTCAAAGTCATAAATGTTGGGCAATCTCTCACCATCTTCACTGTAAACAAATGGAACAAATGAAGGAAAATAATTAATAGTCATAACTGAGAACATGAATGGGATGAACTCATCTCCAAAATACAAAAGAATAGCAGAAAACCTCAAGATTGTGGTTTGAATAAAACATACTTGAAACATAAAGATTCACATAAAATTGAAATGAAGGTTTAGAACAAAATCAACTACATTTCCAGTCAAATAAAAAATAGGGGGGAAAATTATGATTTCCAACCGTTACAATAAAAATAGGCATAATAAAATGAGGCATGAAAAATGCATTATTTTTAAAAGATACTCCAGATAAATACTTAATATGTATGCACTGAAAACTAATATCTAACTACTTAAATTTAAAACTTAATTGAATTTTGGAGAGAAATAGATGGTAAAATTATAACAATAAAGAATCTCAATGTATTTCTTTTCTCACAGACAAATCTAACAAAAAATACAAGAAAAAAGTCAAAGAGCTGAATAAAACTTGAGAAAAATAGAATTGATAGACAATTTCTGAAGGGAAAAGAATTGCTTTCATTTTAAAAGCTGTACATTGCACCTGTATAAAAATTGAATATGTGCTAAGTCATACAAATCTCAGAAATGGCAATAATAATGAGACAACGTACCAAAATTATGGGATGGAGCCAAAGCAGTTCTTGGGGGAAACTTTATATCTGTAAATGTTTCCATGAATAAAATAAAGAGGAAATCAATGAATTGAACATGCAACTACAAAAGATAGAAAACAAATTTAAAATCTCCAATTAAATTCAGAAAAATCTAAGAAGAGATTAGTAAAGTTGAATGTAAGAAAACTACTGAACTAATAAACAAAACCAAGAGCTGTTTATAAAAACAACAACAAATGAAATAGATAAACCTCTGGTTAATTTATTTAAAAAAAAGAAAGAAGAAAACCAAATTACCAGTACCAAAAATGAAAAGGGTGAATTGACCACCAATGAAAAGGAAATTATAGCAATAATTAGGAGTTATTTTGCCCAGTTATATGCCAATAAATCTGACAATCTGTGTGAAGCGGATATTTACAGAAATATAAAAGGACCAGATTAACAGAAGAGGAAATAGAATACTTAACCCCATTTCAGAAAAAGAAATTGAACAAGCCATCAACTAACTCCCTAAGGAAAAAACCCTAGGGTCAGATGGATTTACAAGTGAATTTTGTAAACATTCAAAGAACAATCAATTCTAATACTATATGAACTATTTGGAAAAATAGATGAAAGAGTCTTACCAAATTCTTTTTATGATACAGATATGGTGCTAATACCTAAAACAGGAAGAGCCAAAACAGAGAAAGTTATAGACCAATTACAGTATGACTGGGTGGGATTTTTACCAAGAATGAAGGACTGGTTCAACATTAGGAACATTATCAGCATAATTGACCATATCAATAACAAAATTAACAGAAATCATATGATTATTTCAATAGATGCAGAAAAAGCTTTTGACAAAATATAGCAGCCACCAGAGAGTATAGGAATAAATGGAATTTTCTGTAAAATGATTAGTAGCATCTATCTAAAACCATCAGTAAGCATTATATGTAATGGAGATAAACTAGAAATCCTCCGAATAAGATCAGGGGTGAAACAAGGATATCTCATCTTTCCTCATGGAGCTGACCTGTATCCCAAGCA
The DNA here is from genome assembly GCA_028646575.1 of Pseudocheirus occidentalis. Taxonomy (NCBI): domain Eukaryota; kingdom Metazoa; phylum Chordata; class Mammalia; order Diprotodontia; family Pseudocheiridae; genus Pseudocheirus; species Pseudocheirus occidentalis. The sequence goes on along the minus strand of JAQQSW010017241.1, from coordinate 7,100 downwards.
ATACAGCATAGTCTCAGAACAAAGTAGATTATGTGTCCTGGCTGGCTCTGGCTTCCCTGACAAAGCATCTAGGGACAAAGAAAGTCCCAGTGATGCAGACCTCTTAAACTTAGTGGCTGCCAAAGACCTGAAGTCATATCCTGATGACTTGCTCATCAGTTGTGTTTCTATGAGAGGGAGGCTGCATCTATCAAAGTAGTCAGAACTTGGAACAAGAAAACTTTGTGTTTCACATTATGATTGATTTGGGAAAAGAGCACTATAAATCCAGAAGGTGAGATTATCCCCAGACATCTTTCAGTGGCACCATGTTATTAGAATCTCATGCTGAGGGGCGGCTAGGTGGCACAGTGAATAGTGCACCGGCCCTGGAGTCAGGAGGACCTGAGGTTCAAATCCGGCCTCAGACACTTGACACACTTACTAGCCGTGTGACTTTGGGCAAGTCACTTAACCCCAAATGCTCTCCAAAAAGCAAAAAGAAAAAAAAGAATCTCATGCTGATACAGAGTAATTGGTGCTATAGAAAATTGATAGCAAGGGTCTTAAGAGTATCTGATCCAGCATTTTCTGGCTATTATTGACCTGTGACTTGCTGAAGTAAGAGTATCAAAGCATAAAACTGAAAGTAAACTGACCAAGCATATTCAGCAACTAGAGTCAGAGCTCTTGATTTAAGAACTGAACAATGAAGGCTGAATGGCAATCAGGGAAGCTGGTGATTTCACAAGTGAAGTGAGTTCTCCTGAAGTGTTGGAGACCATCAATCTAAAGTCACAAATCCATGGATCAAGTGTGGAAAGAAGGTCTCAATCCCATGTGTTTCACTATAACCCACTGAAATCAGAGTCATAGAATGGCAGACAGTTCAAAATGAAGAAACAGTCATGTGCTTACCCTATTTTCCCAACATGTGATTTCCTCCACTGGGGAGCAGAGAAGGTGAGAAAAATTTTACTAAAAATGAAATTTCTGGATTAAAAGAGAAGATTAATCAGCAACCTGATAAGTAACTGGAACAATGATTCCTGGCAATATGGTTTAATGGAGTTAATGTGGAGATTTTCTTTGTATCAGGATTTCATAGATAGAGTAGCTGAGAACTTAACCTTTAAAGTCAATCGAATCAATTAGAGACCTTAGATAGGGACTTTTTTGTCCCCTTTTAGGTTGTTGGGATGAGGAATTATCCCTATCTGGTTCCATATAGATGAATTCCCATTGCAGCAAGGTCCCTGATGAAGATCTGCAAAGGAAGATCTGCAAAGTTCCTGAAGTGGGTGAGTGTAATAGATTGGATCTATGTGATTTCTCCATAGTTTGCCACACCCTGTAATCAACCTGCCTAGGGTCACATCTTCTGGGTAGAGCTCCACTGGAATGGAAGCTAAAGTCTTTGCCACACAAGCAGACAGTGCTGGGCAGATCAACTGTTGAAATTTGAAAAGGAAATTGAGAAAACATATCTGTGTGGCCAAGTGAGTAGGCTGAGCATGGTGGAAGGAAAGTATATCTGCTGCCCTGCCAGGTGGATAAGGGTATTGACAACCTCTCCAAGCAAGGAACTGAAAACATGGGTTTCATAAAATGATCAGCCAATGGGGGTGGGTGCTACTGAAACTCTACTGAGAAATCTGGGATGGGGCAATAAAGAATATTTAACCTCTCTCAAGTTAAGGCATCTCCTAAGATTCCCATGCCACTTCTCAGTCCTCAGCCATTAAAGTCTCTCTATTTACATTTGGGGATGAGTTTACCTAGGGCCAAAGCCATGGGCCTAGAAAGGGAGAGGAGGATGCCAAGTATACAAGAGACCAGTGGACACTGGAAAACAGTTTACTATATAGGTCTCTGAACAAATACATTAGAGACACTCCAGTTTTCAGAAGGGACTGTAGGGGGTAGACTGCTGAGGGAATGGGGCATCCCTGTTCAGGTGGACATCAATGAAGGACCTCCCATGTGGATTATAGTTGTGATCTCAGGAAATATATTGGAATGGATTGTACGATTGCTACGGACATCAGAGCAGAGAGGTGTGAGGAAATTAGGTAATATTGTAAAACATTTAGTACCAGTGCCTGGCACATGTTAGGTACTTTTTCAATACTTATTCCCTTTCTTTTCCTCTAGGACATCTTGGATTTTAGTACAACACAGGCCCCTTTGGGACATGTGTTGGGGTGGTGAAAGATATTTCCTCACTAGCGATAGAAATGGAGGATGGAATTTTGCTGTCAACACTTCCTTCCCTGGTATAGTCAGTTAAACATGTAGATGGTTCCTGGCATCCTAGAGGGGACTAAAGAAAACTTAACAAAGTTGTCATACCACTTGCTTCAATTGTTCCTCACCCAAGACGAGTGATATGAAGTTATCAACTTTGTCAGTGTCTTTATTCTTGTGGTTGAGACGAGTCAGGAATGATTTGCTTTCACCCAGTTGTTGTTTGTCCTTTGTTTTCAAAGAGGACTGACGATATCACAGAGTGATGTCTTGACTTGCTTGTGAATTGGATTTACATGAAGCAGAATTGTACAAAGTCACCAGCTTCACTCTTTCTTCCAAAGTCATTGAAATCCAGTTGCAAGACAAAAATCAAGATGACTGGTGATGACCAAGGATGCAATGAATGACCTTGGTATCTTTAATGTCTGATCAAACTCTAAGTACTCCAAAGCTCCTACTTCAGCTACCTTTATAGATGTTGGAACAAATTGTTCTCATCCACCCATTTCACCAGAGGAAGTCTTCACATGCTTCACATGCTTAAGGGTAGATATCCGTTTAATTCATCAACAGATCTGAAGCCTATTGGGTACCCTCAGCCTGGTTTAGTCCATCTGCTCAGATGGTTTTACTGGAGTGTATTTGTTGCACATGCTTCTTAAAGCCACAGATGATAGAGCTGGGTGACAGGTTGATACCAAAGGTGAATGAGTAACCCTGAAAAAGGCTCCACAAGCCTTCACAACAAAGGTGCTAGTCTTTCTTAGACACCTTCACTGTCCTTTCTCAGGGCTACCTGACTTTACTCTTGGACTGCTACAATCTGGTGGGAAAGAGGCTTTCCTTCCTGAAGGTATTGGGATAAGCCCCTACACTGGTGATTTAACATTGACTAGGGCAGATAGCTGATCAGGACATGTGGGCCTATCATACAATGCTGGTATAGACTTGGGACACTGTGATTCCTCCTAACAAAGGTTGACGCAGCTATTTTTGCCCCACTATGCTCTCATACCAATCAGAGTGCCCATCTCTGAAAGACTAATATGACATGATTCTCAGTGGTCCCTGGCCTCTGACTGACAAACTGATTATAGTGGCCTTCTTCTACCACTTAAGGGAAAGAGGTATGTTTCAAGAATAATTTTTTAAAAAACTTATTGATTTCTGGTTTCTACTCCATGCTGCTGTAGTCCTCTTCTATTTTCAGTAAACTCCAGTGACTTCCTATTGCTTCCAGGAGCAAATACAAAAGGCATTCAAAGTCCTTCATAGCTTAGCTCCCTCCTACCTTTCCAGTCTTGTTACACCTTTCTCCCTATCGTGTATCCTTCAGTCCAGTGACACTGACCTCCTGGTTGTTCCTCAAACAACCTCTCGGGTCTGCACATTTTCTCTGGCTGTCTCCTATGCTTAGAACACTCTCTTCCTGACTTCCTGTAAGTCTCAACTAAAATCTCACCTTTTACAGGAAGCCTTACCTCTTTATTCCAGTGCTTTCCCTCTCTCACAATCTAACCCCACTAATAATCCTGTATATAACTCATTTTGTCATCTTGTCCCACTCTTTAGAGTGTGATCTCTTTGAGGCCAAGGGATGTCTTTTGCCCCTTTTTGTGTTCCCAGTATTTAGCATAGTGCCTGGCACATAGTAAGTACTTAACAAATTTGAATTGATTGATTGATTACAGGTAAGTTTATCACATTCACAACATTCATTATTTCCCTTCATTTCCCTGTTGTCTTATACTTTGCTTTCTCTTGCCCCCACTTTTAAGACTGACTAAATCCTCCTTTAACTCTCTTATTCTTCCACTTTTCCTTAACCACTCTCCTCCATTTTTGCTGATGGGGGAAATGTATTTCTGTACCCAACTCTGTGTGTGAGTGTGTGTGTGTGTATGTCTGTGTCTGTGTATCCTTCTTTCCTTTGACCAGTTCAGATAAGAGTATAATTTACTCTTCCCTAATCCCTCCTTCTTGTTTCTTTTCTTTTTACAGATTTCTACTTGTGCATCTTATTTATTTGACATAATTTTCCCCATTCTTCTTCTCTCTTATACCCCCCCAGTCCATTCCTTTCCCTCTCCACTTCATTATTTTTTTAAATAATAGAATCACACTCAGACCCTTTTTCTAGTTAAATTCCCTCTATGACACCTAATGAAAATTGAGTTCTAAAGCAAACATCTATCATCTTCCAGCATAACAATGAAAAACATTTATCCTTTTTTTAAAAGTCTCTTACATCTACTCGTATTTAGCTCACCCATGTTTACTTTTTTATGCTTTCTTAACTCTTGTGTTTGTATATTAAATGTTCTTTTCAGCTGTGGTCTTTTCATCAGGGAAGCTTAAAAGTCCTCTCTTACATTAAAGGTACATTTCTCACCAACACCCCCTATTTCCTAGTATTATACTCAATTTTTCTTGATAGGTTTTTGGGGGGGATTTAGAACTATTTCCTTTGTCTTCTAGAATATTGAGTTCCCTCTGTTCCTCCTCCTCCTCCATCTTCTCCTCTTCCTTTTCCTCTTCCCCCTCCTTTTCTCCTTCTGTCAATGTGGGGAGTCATAACCTTATATGTGGGTATTCTGTCCAAAGGAATATAAATTTTGATTCTTTATAGTCCTCAAAGTACCTTGGGGTTTGTGGAGACTAAATTTTTTCTCCATCTTTATTTTATAATTTCACCCCCAAAACTGAGACAATTAACTGTTTTGTCTCATTAATTTTTTATTTATGATTTCTTGAAATATAACTCTGAAAAAACAAGCTTTGTTAAAAACTCATTGTAATTCAAATGGAGCTACCTGACTATGTCTTTAAACTGAAATCTCTCTAGCTTTCACCAATTGTCCAATAATAGGCCTGCCACAAGCCTCAGTTCCTTATTGTTTGGGTTTTGATGGCTCAGAGTTACTGTAAATAGAAATTCTGTTCTGGCCAGAAACTCTGAGGGTCTCTCTCGACCAGATTGATTGTTTTACAAAGACAAACTAGGTCATCTTTTGCCTCAGTTCTAGTCTTTAATTACTGAATAGGCATTGCCTCAGACAAACAGACCTGTTAAAGACCTTACCTTAAAATGACCAAGGTCCCCCAGCGCATCCAGAACTATCACCAGTCATCTTAACCTATGTCTCGCCACTAGATTCCAATAACTCTGGAGGAGGGAATGTCTGATGACTTTGCACAGCTCTGCCTCACTTAAATCCAATTCACTTGCAAGTTAAGACATCCCCCTCCTGATGTCATTGGTCCTCTTTGGGAACAAAGGATGAACACAAAACTTTAGAGTACTTGTATTAATCCTAACTGGAGCTCCTCAGAACTTGAATTCTTTTTTGGGGGGCAAGGGGGCTGCTTGTAGTATTTTTTTTCTTTGACCTGGGAACTATGAATTTTGGCATTATTGATCCTTGGAGTTTGAGAATTTCTTTCAGGAGGTGACCAGCAGATTCTTTATATTTTTCCCCTTCTTGTTCTAAGATATCTGGGCAGTTTTCTTTTATGATTTCTCAAAATATGATATGTAGGCTCTTTTTAAATCATGGCTTTGGTCTAATGATTATTAATTTTTTCCCTTGATACGTTTTCCAAGACAGTTGTTTTTGGTATGAGATGCCACATTTTGTTGTATTTTTCACTTCTGATTTTGTTTTAATATTTCTTGGTGTCTCATGGAGTCATTAGCTCTTTTTGAAAACTACAATAATATCATTTTTATATAGCACTTTAAGATATGTAAAATACTTTACATATGTTGCATAATTTTATCTTCAAATAATATTAGGAGATAATATAGGAGTCTTTATACGTAAAGAACCTGAGATAAATGAGGTTAAGAGATTTGTAAAAGTAGGATCCGAGGTTGGATTTGAACTCAGATCTTCCTGACATTGTATACATTTTATCACCTAGCTATGAAAGTAGTGTTGCTCAGAATTAGATTTGCAATTATATGTGAATTAATTAGGACTAAATAAAATTATTAAATTTATTAACTTATAAAATAAATGTTATATCATTTAGACATTTTTAAAAGCATATTTTTTAGTGCAAATCATTTTTTACATGACTAGCTAATAAGTTCCCATGATTTTGACACATATTTGTCTTTATCATGAAACCACACTTTCTTTTGGGGGGGAAGGGGAATGAGGCAATTGGGCTTAAGTGATTTGCCCAAGGTCACACAGTTAGTAAGTGTCATGTGTTTGAGGTAAGATTTGAACTCAGGTCTTATTGACTCCAAGGCCAGTATTCTCTCCATTGTGCCAGTTACCTGCACCAGAAATCACACTTGTATTGTATTGTATTTTAAAATAAACCTTTGACAACCAGTCTATTTTTTTCAAGTCTAGCCTTTATCATAACCTTTAATTTTTTTTTAATACTTACACTTTAGGTTTTGAAATCCAAATTCACTCCCTCCCACCCTTTGAGAAAAACGAGCAACATTGCCATTATAAATGTGAAAACATATTTCCATGTTAGCTATGTTGCAGAAAGCAAAAAATATGAAAACAAGAAAAATAAAAATGGAAAAATATGCTTCAATCTGCATTCAGAATTCATCAGTTTTCTCTCTGGAAGTGGACAGCATTTTTTATCATGAGTCCTATGGAATTGTTATGACTCATTGTGTTGTTTAGAGCAACTCAGTCTTTCACAGTTGATCATCATTAAAATATTGCTGTCAGTGTGTACATTGTCCCCCTGGTTCTGCTCGCTTTGTTTTGCACAATTTCATATAAATCTTCCTGTTACAGGTTTTTTATTCAGGTGAGGGTTATCTTTTTGGGTCAGGATGTATAGGACTTACCTATACCCACCTCAACAGGCCTCCGGGGTCCCCGGCTCCCGTC
>JAQQSW010017240.1:0-11504 GCA_028646575.1 Pseudocheirus occidentalis | reverse complement strand
CCCTTTCCATCTCTGCCACACCCTTATCTCTCATGTCCCAATCAAATCTATTGTCAAGCCCTTTTAATTCTACTTCAACATCTCTCCCAATTGTTTTCTTCTCTGCTCACATGACCAACTTCTTGGTTCAAGCTCTCATGACCTCTCAGCTAGGCTAATGTCACAGCCTGCTAATTGGGCTCCCTTTCTCCAGTCATTCTCCTTTCCTATGTACCCTCCTTTCAGCTGTCAATATAATTCTCTGAAATACTCCCATTCCATCTCCCCCTTCTATACATTTTGCACAAGCCATTCTCCCTTTATGTTAGTAACACCCACCTTTCTCTCTCTGTGTATCCTAACTTCTTCACATCTCAGCTCAAATATCATCTCCTCAAACACAACTGATAATAGAGCTCTCTCTGTTTTCTGCTTATCTTGTTTTCACTCCTCAGTGAAAAGTCTCTCCCCAATAGAATATAAATTACTTAAAGGCAGATGTGTGTCATATTTGGCTTTATACCCCCAGTGCCAAGTTCTTGGTAGGCAATTGGAAAATTGGGAGGAATTCCCCAGAATTAAATGATCGTGGATGCACTAAAATATGGAAGAGATAGCAATCTAAGAAGGAGAAAATGCTCAGGTGTGAGAGCATTAAAATGAAATCCCTAAAGGTCGCTTTTTTAATCCTGAGTTGAGATAGATTTTTTTCAGTCTTGCATGGTATTTTCTTCGCTTTTGTCCAAAACCAGGACCAGATAATTTCTCAAGTAGGAATAAACTCTTATTTTATGCTGGCTGGTACTTAGCAACTGTTTAATACATGTTTGTTACTCTTGGTATGGTGGCACAGACTTGATTCTTGTTACTGTGGAGGCTGAGACTGGTGGATTACTTCAAACTCCAGTGAACTGAGCCAATTGGCTCAGGGAATCACCAATACAGAGAGCCCCCCAGGATCTGGGAGCAATGAGGCTGCCTAAGGAGGAACAAACCAGCTCCCAAGCTGGTCAGTAGAAAGACTGGGCCTGCGAGTGCCCAGTCCACTCCCAGACTAAGGAAGGAAAGGAGATCCAATCTCAAAATACAAAAAATCAATTTTTTCTGCAAAAAATAATAGGAAATTATTCTACAATGTCGTCAGCATCATCACATAGACCCACCTTTCATAGTATACAGACTGGTCCAAGGAGATAAAAAGCTTAAGGGGACAGGGTGGAGAGCATACTATCCCTCTTGTGGGATAGTTGCAACTGAAGTTGCCAAGAATGCTTTCAGTGAACCTAGAGAGGATGAATTCTTTCATTCAGTTCCAAAAAGACAGTTATTTTATCCACATGTGCAATAGGGAGTAGAACTCTAAGTGTGAAAGAATGATGGCAGAACAACTTGTCCTATGGCCATTTCTATTTGAGACCCGCTGAAAAAAGATGAGGATAAATTAATAATAATTAACATAAACCAAAATGATAGTCAAGATTTACTCAAATGAATTCAATTCAGTAAACATTTATGAAGTGCCTACTATGCGCTGTGGATGCAAAAAGAGATGAATGACAGTCCCTGACCTCAAAAAGCCTCCAGTCTAGTGGGGAGGACAACATGGAAACAAATACATACAAAGCAGGCTATACACCGGATAAAGAGGAAATAAGTAACAGAGTGAAGGTACTGAAATTAAGAGGGGTTGGAAAAGGCTTCCTGTAGAGGATAGGATTTTAGTTGGGTCTTAAGGGAAGCTGGGAAAGTCAGCAGTTGGAGTGGATGAGGGAGAGAATTCCAGGTATTGGAGACAGTGAGAGTAAAATACATGGAGCTGAGAGATGGAGAAGCTTGTTCATGGAACAGCCAGGAGTCACTGGAGTCAAGGGAACGTATCAAAGAAGAAAGTACAAGAAGACTGGAAGGATAGGAGTGGGCTAGGTGATGAAGGGCTTTAAATACCAAGCAAAACATTTTGTGTTTGCTCCTGGAGGCAATAGGAAGCCACTGGAGTGTATTGAGTAGCAATCTGACATAATCGGAATTATGTTTTAGAAAATCCCTTTATTGGCTGAATAGAGAATGAATTAGAGTGGGGAAAGACTAGAGGCAGACAGACCCATGGTCAGGCTTGTAATGAAGGCATTGTAGCAAAGAGGTGGCAGGGCCAAAAGAGAGAAGGGGCCATGTTATGGAAATGTTGTAAAGATGAAATTGGCAGATCTTGACCACCACTTGGCTACGAGGTAGGGGAAGAGATAGTGAGGAATCCAGAAAATGCCTGAACCAGAACGGGAATCCAGTCTTTCTGATTCTAAGGCCTACAGTCTATCCACTGCAGCTTTTAGCTGCTTCCTAACACAACTGTTCTTGCCTTGAATGGAATGGAAATGGGGTGAGCTGATCTTGGTGCCATCAACTCTTTTAATGGGATGCCTGTCAGTGGCCTTTATGTGATAATGTTGCATGTGGAGATAGTTAACCCTTGTATCTGGTTAGTTTATCTACAATAACCAGCCAAGACATGTCTTTGTTTGAAACAAAAGCAAACAAAGCGACCCAGAATTGTTGGCAGGAGCCTACTTCTGCCCGCAGGGAAAAGAATCAGACATCCACAGGCGACAGATTTTAATGAAATAATCAGAAGGCATTTCAATCAATGTATGTAGTACACCACAGGCCAGTGGGATTCTGACCATGTGGGCTGAGTAAGACCTCTCAGCTGAAGAATCTACTATCAGGCCTAGATTGGTTCTTCACCCCCAAGACATTATGTCCTTCTGATAAGTGTGGCATGCATTCCCTGCCTGGTAACAAGGAAGCACACAGTGTTCTCAGGTGATGGCAACTAGGAAGAAGATTTGTGGTTTCACTCTATAAAAGCTTGTTCTTGCGATAATAAAGTTGTCTGTTTTCCACCACTCAAGGAGTCGTGTCTCTTTTGTGCACTCTTTCAGCCTCTGGGTAAGCAACTCTTTCTCACCCTTCTGCTGGACATCAGGGCCCCTTACCACTGGCATGCAACACAGGGCACAAAAACAACAGGCCAAATGGTTGCCAGGGACCCTCCTCAGGTGTGCCCTGAGGTCTGCCTTAAGCAACATAAAATCCTAGGACAAGATAAGGTGAAGGGTTGGATGATTTCTGAAGAGTCAGAGGGATGGATGCCTCAAAGAGAATCCATTCTGGGTTCGAGCAGGCTGCACTATATTTTCAGATATGCCCAGGGAGAGAGACGTGTTTTTAAATTTTAACTCTGGTTTGTCTTATCCCCTGTAGTTGAGATCTTGTTTACATATTGAAGCAATGAGATGGGCTGTTCTCTGAACTGACCTTATATTAACTGTTAAAGAAAAGAACTGAGATGCCAGTTGCTTGGATGCTTCTCTGAACTGCTCCATTGGAATGCAGAGTCTGACTCATAAAGAACGTTTTACAAGAACTTTCATGGCCTCTTTTACCTCCTTGTTTCTCAGACTGTAGATCAGGGGGTTCAGCATGGGGGTGATGATCCCATAAAACACAGAAGCCACTTTATCATTCTCTTGTGACTCACTGGAAGAAGGCTGTAAATACATATAACAGAGTGTCCCATAGAAAATGGTGACAGCGGTCAGGTGGGAGCCACAAGTAGAGAAGGCTTTGTGCTTCCCTGTAGCAGAGGACATCCTCAAAATGGCAGCCAGTATATAAACATATGAAAAGAACACTACCAGCAATGTGCTTATCAGATTAAAACCCACAAAAATGATGATCAACATAACATTAACATCAATATTAGAACAGGAAAGGGCCAGAATTGGAGGCAAATCACAAAAGAAGTGATTGATGGTGTTGGCATTGCAGAAGGACGGTGTAAAGAGAAAGCCTGTGTGTGTGGTGGCATTCAGGGAACCCACAACATAGGATCCAGTGACCAGCTGGATGCAGACCCTCTGGGACATGACTGTTGGATAACGGAGTGGATTGCAGATGGCCATATAGCGATCCACAACCATGGCAGCCAGAAGGTAACATTCAATTGTGGCAAGTGTGCCATAAACGTATAACTGTGTCACACACCCTGAGAATGAGATGGATTTATCTGAGACAAGGAAGTTTACTAGCATCTTGGGAGTGATAGCAGATGTGTAACAGAGGTCAATGAAAGCCAAGTTTGGGAGGAAAAAATACATGGAAGTGTGAAGGCGGGCATCACACTTGATGAGCAGAATCATACCAACATTGCCCACTAGAGATACCATGTAGATGAGGAGAAACACAAGGAAGAGGACGTACTGCACTTCTTGGCCAACTGCAAATCCCCGTAGAATGAACTCAGTCACTCTGGTGCCATTATCTTGGATCATGGCTTTCATATCATCTGCAAATGAAGGATGCAGAGAGAAGGACCAAGAGATTTAAGCGACCTCAAATTAGAAACAAAATAGGATTCAGCTTAATGTTGGGTCTTATTTTATTGAAGTGTTTTGTTTTTCTATCACCTTTATTTCTGAATTCATCCCTTCCTACTACCCACCCAAAGGAGCCATGTTCTTGTAACTCTAAGAGTGATAAAGAAAAGGAAGAGTTCAGCAAAACCAAAGAACATACCTGGTCTGTCAGAGGATGCTCAGACACTTTCATTCATGCTCTGAGTTACTTTTTCTAAAGTTACCACACCTGAGGCAGTTTAGGAAGACTGAGTTTCCTTGTGACTTTTAACTGGCTCTTAAAGACAGTTTCACAAGGAGACCAGGCACGTTTGTTATCAGCAATGACAGCACAGTATAAGTAAGTATATCGTCTTCCTGGTGCTTCTCTGAAGGGAAAGCCCTTGCTGGGCTGCGCAAATCATAATTCAAAGACATAACATTTAACTAGCACCCTCAGTTTGGCAAGACAGTTTACATCCATTTATTTTTTTAATTTAGTCCTCACAATTGCCCTGGAATTTTGGTGTGAATCAAGGAATCCTGGAACCTTGAACCTAGAATGATGTAAGACCCATGAGGAACTTAAAAATGTCAGACCTGAAAGGCAGGTTAGAGGTAGTTTAGGCAAGTGTCTTTACATGAATAGGTGAAAAAACAGAGGCCACAGGGAGCTTCCCTGATTTGTCAAAGGTCACTCTAAACTTTCCCACCTCGGAGCCATTGGCAGAACTGGACTAGACACCAGGCATCCTAATGTCTATTTCAGTGCCTGTTGCTTTTTTTTCTTTTCTTTAGGAGATTAGATCTCCTTACAATTTCCCAGGTTGGAGGTACAGTGGCCACTCATCTCCCAATATCCCTGGTCATTCCATTTCTGAGTCCATACCTCCTCCTGAAGTTTGGTGGGCCTGTGCCCCTCATTGCTCCTTCTAGGAGTGCCAGCCATATGGGGGACATGCACCTGGCTCCAGTACCACTGTGGCTCACAACTCCTGAGCTCAAGAGATCCATAAATTTCAGCCTCCTTCCATAACAGAGATTATAGCTGTGTGCCACAAACACCTCTGGCCCTCCTTCGTGTCCACCACCTGTGCACTCACCCTGGCTATGTGCCTTTTCTTCTCAGTGGTTACACACATCTCTCTTCCCCCACTCCATATGTCATGTACACATAAACATATCTAAGTCAAATTTCTGTAATACTTGCCCATAGAAATCACTGGGTTCTTATCTCTTAATTGGTGCCTCACTATCACCTCCATCTCATCTCTATTGTATCACCATTGGTCCACCTCTCACCTGGCCACAAGGGTCAGCATGTCATCTTGCTACAACTAATCTTCACTTCGTGGCTGTCCAAGACACCAAATTACTTTTTTTTCTCCAGATAAAAGACAAGAGACATTAGTTACACTTGTCAAAAGGAAACTTTGAATTCATCTCAATTCTGTCCCCACCAAACCTGTGCCTACTCCCAACTTACCTGGTTTTTTGGGTGCCATCTCAATGCTCTCCATTGCCCAGGCTCAAGTCTGGGTCTTGTTTTACTCTTCCCATTCCCTCATCAGTCACACCCAATAACTTGCCAGGTCCTCATAATTCTTTCTATAAAACAACTCTTACCTCTATGCTGTTCTTTTTGATCACCCTGAGAGCTCAGACCCTGAGCACCATGTGTCTGGGCATAATATTAAGTTGCCTCCTGAGAATTCTCCCTTTTTCCATTGTCTTTCTTGTTCACCCATCCTCCACAAACTTTCCAAAATATCCTGATTCTGACAAACTAGACCCCTGTCCTTCTTTGTGGTATCTGATAACTCCCTATTGCCACTGATAGTATAAAAAACTTATAAACTCTTTCATCTGCTACTTAAAAACCTAGCTCTAACCTCCTTCTAAGATAAATTACTTATTATTATTCTTTATGTAGTCTACATACCAGTCACACCAGACTTCCAGCTCTCCTCCAAAGTATTCCTGCCTTCTTTAGCCTCTGTGCAAATGAACAAGCTTCTCATTTCTCAAATGCTCTAACTCCTCATCTCACCATTCTTTATTGTTCCTTCAAGACCGCAGTCAGGCACCCTCATCCTCTATGAGGCCGGCCATCTTGGATGTGCACAGCTGGAAGCTTTTTCTTCTTCAATTTTTACTGTAGTTTTCTCTCTTTTGTTTTGTTTCTCTTACTCTGTCTCTCTTTCCTTTCTTCCCTTCCTCCCTCTCTGTGTCTCCTTTGCCTCCCACCACTCACATCACTACTTCTATATATTATTCTCTGTAAATAGCATGTCCTGCATCTTCCTTATTAGAGAAGACAATCATTTTGAGCATCAGGCCAATGTACTTTCTATCTTTGTATCTCAAGCCCTGAGCACCAGGCTAGTACGTGAACTAGTACACAGGACAGTCAGTTAAGAGCAGGAAGGAGCTCGAGAGGTAAGTAAGGACAACCTTCTCATATGGCTCCATAAATACATAGTAATTCAAATCGGATTGGATCCATTTCCTGTAGACATCAAGCTGATATAGTAGATTATCAGATCTGGCTTCTGGAAAAGCTAAGTTCAAATACTGCCTCAGACACTTAGTAGCTGTGTGAATCTGGGCAAGTCATTTAACCTCCTTCTGACCTCAATTTCCTCATCTGTAAAACGGGAAGAATGAAGGCACCTACCTTCTGGGCTGCAGAGGATCGAATAAGGCCATATATGTGAAATGCTTTACAGAACACAAAGTACTACCTGAATCCTATATCTTTCCTCCCCAGAAATGAAGGTAACGAGCTAATAATCTCTAAGGTTATTGAAGTTCTAAACCATAAGAGCTCTGATCCCTGAGGGTGATCTCTCCCTTCTCCTGAAGGTCAGTCAGTAGCTCCAGAAGTTCAGATGTCCTACCTTCACCCAACACTCCCTTTTCATCGTGGCTTTGCTGGGGTGTCCATCCTCAGAATGAGATTGGCTTTAGGAGAAATAATCTCACTCCAAGTTCTCTTGCTCCCATCAGACTTAGGCTCCCTCACATCCTAAGGTTACATCCCTTAGTGCTCCAACATACACAGAACAATCACACAGCATAGGGCCCTGCTCTCCTGGGCATTTCTGGGCCCAGGGGCTGAGGAAAGGTCCCCAGAAGGAGTGATCACTAGCTCCCCTCTTTCTGACTTCCCAGGAGTGTTGTTTTTTTCCAGTTACTCGGGAATCTTATAGTATAGTAACAAACATAAACTGCATTTCTATGGTATTTTCTGTTGTTTTAATTAACTTTTGTTTATTTTTAGTTTTACATCATTCATTTCCACAAGATTTTGAGTTACAAATTTTCTTCCTGTCTTTCCCCTACCCACCACCCCAAAAACAGAGCTCCTGCTGTGTACCCCCTGCCCCAATCTGGTCTCTCCCGTATCCTCCCTCCACAGTCACCCCTCTGATTTTCCAATAGGGCAAGATAGATCACCCTACCCCAGTGCTTATATATCTTATTTCCTAGTTGCATGTAAATAATAATAATTACATATATATATGTACACACACCACACACACACACACATACACACACACACATATATTAAACATTTGATGTTAAAACTTTAAATTCTAGATTCTTTCCCTTCCTCCATTGTCACCCAGACCCCACTGGGAAGACAAGCAATTGAATACAAGCCATACATGTGTAGTTACGTAAAACATCTCCACAATGGATATATTGTGAAAGACTGACTATATTTCCCTCCATCCTATCCTACCCCATACTTGTTCTATTCTCTACTTTGTCGCTGTCCCTTTACAAGAGTGTGGCTTTAGGGGCATCTAGGTGGTACAGTGAATAGAGCATTGGTCCTGGAGTCAGAAGGACCTGAATCCAAGCTGGCCTCAAATACTTGACACACTTACTAGCCACGTGACTTTGGGCAAGTCACTTAACCCCAATTGCCCTAAAAAAAATCTATAAAAAAGTGTGGGCTTCTAACTATCCTTCCCCCAAACTGCCCTCCCCTCCATCATCCTCCCTCTCATACTCTCCCTCCCCCACTTTCCTATAGGGCAAGATACCCAATTTAGAGTGTATGTCATTCCCTCCCTAAGCCAACTTCAATCTTCCCCTCCATCTTAACAGTTATCCCTTGCCTCTTCTATATGAGATAATTAACCCCATTCTGTCTCTCCCCATCTCTTCTCATTATATTCTTCTCCCACTTCTCAATTTCACCTTTTAAATATCATCCTTTCCTATTCAATTGATCCTGTGCCCTCTGCCTATGTATACCTCTACACATATAAATACACATTTGAATATGTATTCATATGCATATATACCCTCCCACATAGACATATATGTATATATACATACATATACATATATATGCATTTATATATGTACACATTTATATTCCCTTCACCTATCCTCATATGAAAAAAGTTTTATAATTTACAATTATCATTTTTTTCATGTAGGCATGTAAATAGATCAACTTTGGTAAGTTCCTTATGATTTTTTTCCCTGTTTACCTTCTCATGCTTCTTTTATCTATTTGAATGTCAAACTTTTTATTCAGCTCTGTTTTTTTTTCATCAAGAATGCTTGAAAGTCCCCTACCTCATTGAATGACCGTAGTTTCCCCTGAAACATTATACTCAATTTTGCTGGGTAGGTGATTCTTGGGTTTAATCCTAGCTCCTTTGACCTCTGGAATATCATATTCCAGACCCTTCAATCCTTTAATGTTTAAGCTGCTACATCCTCTGTTATCCAGATTGTTTCCACAGTATTAAAATTGTTTCTTCTTGGCAGCTTGTAATATTTTCTCCTTCATCTGGGGACTCCAGAACATGGCTGTGACATTCCTAGGAGTTTTCTTTTTGGAATCTTTTTCAAGAGGTGATTGGTGAATTCTTTCAATTTCTATTTTGCCCTCTGGTTCTAAAATATCAGGGCAATTTTCCTTGAGAATTTCTTGAAGGATGGTTTCTAGGTTTTTTTTTATCATATCTTTCAGTTAGTCCAATAATTTTTAAATTGTCTCTCCTGAACCTATTTTCCAAGTCAGTGTTTTTTTCAATGAGATATTTCACATTGCCTTCTATTTTTTTTTCATTTGTTTGGATCTGTTTAATAGGATCTCAATTTATCATAAAGTCATTTGCTTCCATTTACTCCACTACAATTCTGAAGGAATTATTCTCTTCAGTGAGCTTTTGAGATTCTTTTTCCTTCTGGCAAATTCAGTCTTTTAAGGCATTCTCTTCGTTGGCTTTTTGGGACTCTTTCGCCATTTGAGTTAGTCTATTTTTAAGGTGTTATTTTCCTCAGTCATGTTGTTGACTCTCTTTTCATGATTTTCTTGCATCATTCTCATTTCTCTTCTCATTTTTTTCCTCCACTTCTCTTATTTGGTTTTCAAAATCCTTCTTAAGCTCCTATATGGCCTATAACCAATTCACATTTTTTTTCTTGGAAGTTTTTGGTTCAGGAGTTCTGTCTGTGTTGTCTTCCTCCTGTTCCATTCTTTGATTCCCCCCCCCCAAAAAAAAGGAATCTAAAGTTGGCTGGCTGTGTTTGCTTTGATTCTTTTGCTTACTCATGTTGCCAGTCAATTACTTGACTTTTGAGCTCTTTGCCACAGTAGAACTCTGATTCTAGATGGGAGAGCTTTATCCCAAATTACTGGGGTTTTCACAGCTGCTGGAGCTATTAGGAAGCCACTGTCTCTACAACGCCCCCCACGAGCTTTGGCTCAGTGATCATGCACCTCAGGACCATGATCCATATCCAGGCAGGTTAAGTCAAGATCACTTAGACTCTGAATGGTCACTTGCCCCTGACGCCTTGCAATCTGCAGGCTAGGAGCTCTAAAGCGGCCATGTGGAGGCAGTTGCAGGGCTGCCGCTTCCACCACTTCTGGCTCTGGGGACAGAAGGCCAGACCTGCTCCTCTGTCCCCCTCAAATTCAACTGAGTTCCACTGACCTTTTACTTTGTCTTTGGTATTTATGACTTGAAAATTCTGGAAACCACTACAACTGTTGGTGATGCACTCGCCCAAATGCTCCAGCCATGGCTGGTCCCAGCCACCCTGGGGCTAAAACCACAGGTTCATGCTTGGCTGTGCTCTGCTCCCAGCATGCTGAAATGAACCCTTTCTGTCCATCTGCTGGACTGGTTTCAGCAGATTTTTTTCTCTGTCACTTTGTTGGTTCTGGAGTTCTAAAATTTGTTTAGAGTAATATTTTATATGTATTTTAGGTGGTTATGGGGGGAGTCACAGAGTTTTCCTGCTTCTATACCATCATCTTGACTCTGCCCCCCCTATATTAAGTTCTTCTAAAATCACCCAGCTCATCATTTCTTATAGCACAGTAGTATTCCTTCACAACTATATACCACAACTTGTTGCACTATTCGCCAACTGATGGACATACCTGAGATTTCAGTTTCTTTACCACCACAAAGAGCTGCTACAAACATTTTAGAACTGAAGGCTCCTTTCCTTTTTCTTTAATCATCTTTGGAAATAGACCTGGTAATGGTATTACTGAGTCAGTGATGATGATTGAGATAATAATTGAATCAATAGGAAATGATTAATTCAACTAAATGGAAGAGAATAAAATATAGATGGAGGTCTTTGTAATTGTAGCCCAGACAACAATCAAGTTCCAAGAGTCTTAGTAGCATACTTTTGTTCACATAAAATAGAGAAAGTAAACTTTCCAGGAAGAGCCAAGTTACACAAAATGAGAAGTCAAAATCTAATAAACCTTTCTCATCTTCTCAAGAGATTATGGCAGAGGCTTTTCTGACAATAAACCACAATACTCTACCATGCTCCCAGCTCCTGAACCAACCCCTCCAGGTAATGACCTGCCATGTGCTGTTTTCACTGTATTGAGGAGACAGAATACTCACTAAGGGGCCTGAGACAAGCACTTCCCTAGGACACAAGAAAGCAAGCAGTGTAGATGTTTAATTCAATGTTCTTGATTGATTGTGCAATTCCATTTCTATTGTGAATCTTCTACTGAATGATTTTACATGTCAAACTGGTCTAATATGTGAGAAGATTCACTGGACAGGGGATTCAGGAGGAGGGATGAACACCTGATAACCCAAAGTAGCATCTCAAACCTGG
>JAQQSW010017239.1:0-11504 GCA_028646575.1 Pseudocheirus occidentalis | reverse complement strand
CATCATGGGTGTTGTGAATATCTCATTACTGTTACATTTGGCCATATATATACATATATATATATATATATATATATATATATATATATCTGTGTGTGTGTGTGTGTGTATATAATTATTATTATTATTTACATGCAACTGGGTAATAAGATATAGAGGCACTGGGGTGGGGAGATCCATCTTGACTACCAGAAAGTCAGAGTGGGGACAGGGGAAGGACATAGGAAAGAGAGATTGGGGGAGGAAATATACAGTGGGATTGTTATTTTGGGGTGGTAGTTAGGGGAAAGACAAGGAGAAATTTTGTAACTCACAATCTTGTGGAAATGAGTGATATAAACTAAAAATAAACAAAAAGTTGATAAAAAAGAAAATACTTTATTTATTTTTTTGGAGGGCAGTTGGGGTTAAGTGACTTGCCCAAGGTCACATGGCTAGTTTTTTTGTGTTAAGTGTCTGAGGCTGGATTTGAACTCAGGTACTCCTGACTCCAGGGCCGGTGCTCTATTCACTGCACCACCTAGCCACCCCAAGAAAATACTTTAAACAGTTTTAAAAAAGAATAAAAGGGGGAATGCATCTCCTTCCCCTCTTTTCAGAGGTGGGACTTAAGGTGATGGAACACAATTTATAGTGGTTGCAATGATTAATATATTTATTCATTCTATTCATTTCCTTTTTAAAAAAAATTATGAATGAGTTTGGTAGATGGAAGAGGGATATATTGGTAAAGAAAGCTAATGCAAAATTTATAAATAGAAAATACATAAATATATAATATGGCATATAAACAAATAAACAAATATATAAATGGCTTTTTTAATCAACTACAGAGTTCTCCTTGATAGCTTTAAGCTTTGTTTCTCTTGCTTGAAGTAGACTAAGGAATTTTCTAAGTGTTCCTTCTATAAATTGGTTTAATTTGATTTCCAAATTTAAAGTCAAAGCCTTTAGTTTCTCCCTTTCCTCAGTGCATGTTAAGAATTGAAAACTTATTGAGTCCCAAGGACCTTTTGATAACTAGAGAAAATTCCATAAAATGAAGGATATGCTTTATCTCATCAATTTACATCACAAAAATAAGATATTTTAATCCAGAGGAATCCTTCAATCCAGAGGAAATAATAAAGGAAATGAAATAGAGGAGAACTATAACAGGCTTATATTGTCTCTAAAAAAAACCCCACATTTGTTATCAATTGCTCTTGACCCTATTATGTTGTGTTATGTTTCAAATAGAGGGTCAATTGCCATATATTTGAAAGAAGTACTGATAATCTTTTCTTTTGGTAGTGGAAAGAAATAGGATGTCTTCTGTTAAGAAAAATCAAATTAGACTTGTGTCTGAGAGAAGAAACAATAGAGCCTCTGGTGGGAATTCCTGCAGCACTTTTTTATTTTTTATTTTATTTTTTTGCTTCCTTCAAATTTACAATAAATGGAGAAAGGCCTGGTCCATTGGAGGAAGGGCTGAGAAGCTGAGAACCAGGGCACACAATCTACACAGTGGAGGAAGGTGTAGCTTGAATGGGACCGTGGGGGGAAGGGAATCAGCATCACAATCACATGGGAGGGGGAAGGATGAACCAGACTTGTGTAGCCTTGTCCTTGGCACATAAGGGAGTCAGAGGGTCACATGAAGGGCTCAGGTTTTGGCTTGGGTGATGTCCAGGAATTCAGGCTTAACGGAAGCTCCACCCACCAGGAAGCCATCCACAACAGGCTGGCAGGCTTAGATCCTTACATTTGGCCCCAGTCACAGAGCCTCCATAAATGATACTGGTAGATTGTGATACAGATTCTGAGATGTGGGTCTTGAGCTAGGACCCAAGCTTCTCATGTACCTCCTTGGCCTGCTGGGGTGTAGCTGTCTTGCCAGTACCAAAATCCCAGACTGGTTCATAGGCTAGGATGACTTTGGACCAGTCCTTCACGTTATCTGCAATGGCCTTGGTCTGGTCAAAAACAACTTTCTCAGTGATTCCAGCTTTCCTTTCATCCAACTTCTCACCAATACATGCAATCACTCCTAGGATCACCCAGTTGGCCCTACAGTCCTTAATCATGGCAGGGCTGATCTCCCCAGTAAATGCACCGTTGGCCACTTTGTAGCAGTTCTGAGCAGCTACACCAATTTTTGCATCCAATTTCTGATGAACAAAGGCAAGTTTGATAGCAGGGGCTCCACATACCACTTCGGTGTTGGTGGGCACCTTGACCCCATTGATTGTAGTGATGAGCTCCCCCAGAGACTTCTTGTCCCCATTCATCTTCCAATTGCCCCCGATGAAGAACTTCTGCGACGCCATAACTCTTCTGTAACGGGCAGTGACTCTGGAGGAGATTGAAGGTCAACAGTAGAGCACCCCTGCAGCACTCTTAAGTGTTAGATTAAATAACGATGACCTTATCAAGTCATGCTCTTTCCATTTTGTAGAGTGTCATCACCCACCTTAGCAAAACTCTGGTTTTCAGTAGTGATAGTCAAGCTTTCTGATTCTTATTTAATTGAACTGGCATTTTCATTGATTTGATCATCCTGCCACCATATAGAGTATGAAATATTTTCCATATTCTCCATTTTCAGGAACGTTTTCATCTGATTTGATGTTTGGACCTTTGTAGAAAAGTTTTTCCATTAATGTTTGATCTTTTATTTTTTAATTATTCTTTATATTATCTTTTAAAATTTAGTCTGTTTGCCATTTAAGGGAAGAGAGGATTTCTGATACACTTTTATTTTTTTTCCTTTCATGTATTCTCTGTTGGTATTTCCCTAGCACTGTGCTGCACCCTAAGCACTAAAGAAAGGTTCTTGATCTCAAAGAACTTAGTCTTCAAAAAAGAAATCTGAATATGGGGTCAAATTGACTTTTTAAATGACTGTGCAAATTCTGAGATCCACCAATAGTATATTGGTGTAAATGCTTTTCTCTAGCCTTCCAGCAATTTTCATTTTCCTTTTTTGACACCTTGGTCAATCTTATAGGCATGAGATATATCATAAGACTTATTTGAATATAGTTTCTCTAATCATTAAAGATTTTGAAGCAGTTGTTTATATATCTTTTTTAACTCAGATTTCATCTTTTGAGAACTACATACCCATATCATTTGACCTTTTTGTCCTGAGAATGACTTCCTGTGTTTGAATCACCTCTTTATATGCATTGATATTATTATATAGTTTATTATATTATACATATTTTGTTTATATTCATATGACATATTATTATTAACTTAAATATCACTTATCAGAGAAACTATCCACAAGGTTTTCTTTTCCTTTAGTTACCTATCTCCCTTTCTGGGTTTATTTTTTGCATGAGAAGAAATTTAATTTTAAGTAATCAGAATTATCAATTTTGTTTTATAGGATCCTTTCTTAAAAATGATTTGTTTATTTACTTTTAGTTTACAAGATTCACTTTCACAATCCCTTGAGTTTCAATTTTTCTCCCCTCCCTCCCCATTCCCCCCATGGTGCCATGCAATCAGTTATAGGATCTGCAAATAGTATCTTTCACACTGGACATTATCGTATCAAAGGGTTGTAACCAATGGAATGAACAATGGAAAAGAGGAAACAAAACCAAACATGGAAAAGAATGAGAGCGTGTAGTTTGCCTCCGTCTCCATTTAAAGTCTGTTCTTTCTAGATCGTTTTCTAAATGTACACATCTCCTTCCATCCTGAAACTTTCAGAGTTGTCTTGTAACCTTGCATTGCTGATAAGAGTCCAGTTTATCAAAGCTTGTCATCACACATATCATGCGTCTGTCATTGTGTACAAATTTCTCCTGGTTCTGCTCTTCTTACTTAGCTTCACTTTGTATAAGACTCTCCAGGTAAATATGAAGTCCATCTGCTCCTCATTTCTTATAGCACAATAGTATTCCATTACATTCATATACCACAACTTGTTTGGCCATTCCCCAATTGGTGGGCATACCATTAATTTTGAGGTTTTTTTGCCACCACAAAGAGAGCTGCAATAAATATTTTTATACTTATGGGTCTTCCTCCTACTTCTATGATCTCTTTGGGATGCAACCATAGAAGTGGTATTACTGAGTCAAAAGTATAGGATCCTTTGTATCCCAACTTTGGGTGGGGGAGTTGTAGACATTTTTCTATCCAATGTCTTTCCTTGATTTTGAGTCAGGAAAGAAGAAGAGTAATTTTGTACATGATAGCATTTGAAACTTTGTTTCTTCTAGGAATTCTAATAGACCTTGTAAAATAGTTGTGTTTTAGTTTCAAGTTGTACTCCTACATATTTAGGAGTTCTCTTTATTTGTATTTGTGCCTTGGATATTCCTGTATCCAAAATATATCTTTATCCTCAATGTCTTTTTCTCTTTACTCATTTTGTCCAGTCTTAATTTCTCAACTAGGAAATTATCATAGACTGTCTCTACTTGGTAGGATGGGATAGTGGAGGCTTTATGATCCTGATCTATATTAATCACAGCCTTGTCATTGTTTACTCTGACTGATGTGCTTTTCAAAGATCTTGGGGCAGCTCAAGTGAGGTACAAACTTTCATCAGTCTAAGTGATCTGATCTATGTTGTGGTCTGACTGCTTGCCTCTCAGTATAAATTTTCCATAATCCAATCTCTGAGTTAAAACCAATATAATATGCTGTAGTCTCTAAATTTCCTCTAGCATAACTGTGCTTCCTGTTACTGACTTGCTGCTACAAGATATATAGGTGTAGGTTTCATGTTCCCCTGGCTACCAATTTACTCCTGTTCTATCTCACTAAAACATGAATGATAGATTGAATTTGAGGGGCTTGTTGTTTTATATTATTTTATGTTATTATATAAATTCAGCATTATTAAAATGTAAAGTGTTCAGTCTTAGGAGGAAATACCCGCCTCTTAAGACAAATAGAGTTCTAGGATGAAGTTTTGTTTTTTGGTTTTTTTTCCCTAGTGCTTACCATGTGTGTGACTGTGGATGAGTTATCCTAGGCTTTAGTTTACTAATCTACAAAAATGGTCATGGTTGAACCAGATAATTGCTCTATAAATCCATCATTCAGTCAATCAACAAACATTTATTAAGCACTCTACCTTAGGAATAAACACTGGTGATACTGGGGGAAAATGAAAGGAATTTTGTTCCTAAGCAATATGGGGGAAATGTAAAATAAGGGGCCCTTGACATATTTATTCTTTAGTCATGTAAAGTTGTTTTCTATTCAAAATACTATTTCAAAAATAGTCAAATGATCCACATTATGGAGCTGTTGCATTCATTTTAAATTCTAGCATCAATATTCCTTCTTGCAAAATAATGCTCCTCTTCCCAGGCATAAAACCAAGGGACGTATTGAAACATAAAGGGGAAAAAAGTTCTATTTTTCTGTGTGTAGTGATTGCTATATAACCTCATCTTCCTCTTTTCTTTGTATATGATCTTATGCTGTTGATAAATTTAATTGCCTATCTCACAAGGTCATGCAAATTGGTTTTATATGTTTTTTTCTTTAATAAATAGGTCTTGAAATCAAACTGAATCCAACATTCAATGCCATTACCAAATAGCATTCTGATAGATTATTTAATATTAGGTTCATGTCAATTTTTTCTGTAATTTCTATGGTCTTAACTAAACATAGGGCATGTCCTTCAAAGAACTAATGAGTGGTTCACATGAACTGTCCTATTTAACCCCTATTCTATATAATACTCAACTATTCTCTTACAGCTAGGAATTCAGATTGATGCCGCACTGTGAAGAAAGTGTGGTGAGGCAGACCAGCTTCCACTTGAAAGCAATTACCATTAATCTTTGAATTCAAAAATGGGGGAAAGGTCTTTGCCATGAATTTGAGAACATTATCTGAAAACTAAAGGAAAAAAAAGAATGGTTCCATGGAATGTTCATTGTAAGTTGTATTGTTTGTCAAAATTGCCAAGCATTTTCCCTGAAAGATTATAAACTGCAATTAGTTTATTAATCTAAAGAGTATTAATGTGCTTTGAATGGTTTGTGTAAATTATATTTATTAAAGTAAACTGTCTTACATACCCAACAGAATGTTTAAGCCTATTGAAAAATAACTTTACTTCATCACTGAACTGAACACAGTTGTTCTCACTGTGATGTCTAATTTTTTTACATCCTATTGTGTGTTTGGCAAAGCCATGAACCAAGGAGAGTTTTCTTGCTTAAATCTCATTGTCCAGGGAATTACAGACTCAATGACAGCTGTTCTACAATGGAAAGAATTTATGGGTATCTACATCTTTTCTGAGTTTTATTTTTTTATATTAGCAGTGATACAAAATATCATCTTTTTTGGCAGAGCAATTCTGACACCATTTTCTGGACAGTTTCAGTTATGAAGACCAATAGTTTTATAGTCTCTTCAGTTGTCACAAAATTCAGTAGCAAAATTTATTTTAAATCTTTGAAGTGATTGAGATATTGACCAGTTACTTTCATTTCTAAGTATGTTCTTAGTCTATGAATTTGATTCCTAGGTATATGTATATTTCTAATTGGGAATGGGCCCATTATTCACTGGTTCTGTGATTTCCCAGACATGGGTAACAGTATATCCATGCTTTCTTCCCTTTTTTCAGGGGTAAGGCAAGGCAATTGGGGTTTAGTGACTTGCCCAAGGTCACACAGCTAGTGAGTGTGTTAAGTGTGTGAGGCCTTCTTTTAACTCAAGTCCTCCTGACTCCAGGGCCCATACTCTGTTCACTGCACCACCCCCATCTGTGTTTTCTTATTTAATGAGACAGATGTTTCTTCACATCTTCCCCTTAGCTCTAAATAGAAGAGCTAACTGAGGATTTGGAGCCCTTCCTCAAGCTCTTTTGTCAATCTATCTGCGCATGGTGTTCCCATCTGTTAACTCTCACTCTTGACACTCCACCAAACTACCTCCTTTTGTAAAAATAAATATTTTCAATAACATATTTTATGCCATTTATCACACACAAGTTGTGATTTGTTATAGAAATCAAAAGTATGTGTTTTAATAGTTATCAAAAGTATGTATTGAAAGGATATGAATGAAAAGAAAGAAATAATCTCCCAATTTTTGCATTCTAATAAAAAGAAAAGAAAACAGAAATAATAATCATATACAAAATAGATACAAAGAGAATAAAATAAATCAATTTTAGCTAAATAGAATGTAGTTTGAGAGACTCTACCAGTTGGGTAGAGAATCAGGAACACTTCTTGTAGAAAGCAGTTCTTTCTAGAAGAAAGAGAATGTTTCATATTTTGCCTCTTGAACTCCAGCAGTCATCTCCTCACTGACATCCAACACTGGAAATGTGAAGTCTTCCTCAGGGATACCTAGTTCTGATAGTTGAGTTTTCCCCTCCTCATCTTGCTCAACATCAGCCTTTCACACCACTTCCCTGGCCATCTCCAGAAGATACACTGCTTACACATCCTTCCTATCACCTTTTGTAGCTTCCTTTTGTATATTGTTTCCACCGTTTGAGGGTAAGCTCTTTGCAGGAAAAGATCATCATTCTTGCTTCTTTATATGAAGTATTTGCCACTGTGTGTGAAGCATAGTAAGTACCTGAATGCATTATCATCCTCCTCTCTCTCTTTATTATGTAGAGATGAGGATGAAGCATATTTAAATCATGGGACTGAATCTATGTCTTTGAACAGATAATCTCCAATGAGAGGTGATAGATGGAGTTTCACATGATGGAATTCATTTTAGGTGCCCAACTCTCTTGTTTGAACAAGAATTTAATTGATGTGTCATCACTATGTTACATATTTATAAGGACCTTCTTTATACCTGGTGTGTATGAGTATCAATCAGTCAATTCACCAATGAAAAAGCATTTTTCAAGCATACATTAGTTGCAATGCATTATACTAAGCAGTGGGGATAGAAATACAAAAGTAGGCAGACCCTGATCTCAAGGAGCTCACGTTCTAATGAGGGAGACAAGACATATGGATGTTTTCAGTCACAAATGAGATGGAAGGGTCCCATGATTCTTAGAGTTAAGTTTCAAAGGAACTTTGAATATATCATTTTAAAATATATCAATATATTTTATATATTTTATAAATTAAATATAATAATATATAAATAAATTTATATATGAATATAATTTTAAATATAATCAATATATTAAATATATCATTTTTAAAATAATGTCCCCTGATAAAATAATATAAATTCTTAATAGTGAATAATTTGACAATGTCAAGGACTTTGTTGAAAAAGGCTAATGGTCTGGGAGATGCTGACACTCTCATTGTTATTTGTTTTAACTATCTACTAGTTAAATAATTGGCAGTTGGTCAGCTGTTAGTGTTAGTGATATCAAGGAACACTGATCTCTTCTCCACAATGATTACTCCCATCAGAGCTAACTATGGGGATTAGACTGAAAACAGAAATGATGGTCTAGAGGATTCTGTATTCTCAAGGTTTTTGGATTCAGGTCCTTAACTGTTTCCATTGGGATCTGAGAGGAAATTGTAGTCAAGGTGGTAATGATGGTTAGAACTTGACTGACACTTGCTATCTCCTATCTTTTCCTAAGTATGGACTGCTGCTTTAGTTAGATTATATGAGTACTACTTCTTTTTACCTGAAACTATCTCCTTTACTTAAAGACAATCAACTGCCTTCTGTTTTTACTGCTTAATTTTATTAGTAATATTTGTTAGGATTACAGATTTGTCTTGGTTTCATTTCAATGGAGTAAGAATCATATTTTCTCATTATCTATCTGTGAGGGACCAATGATTTCATCAGACTGAGCCCTCTCTCTTTATCAATAGATCAACTCTTTAGTAGAAAGTGTACTGTAGCCAGTTAAAATAGAATGAAATGAAAACGTCCAATTAATTTTTATATGGCACAGCCCTAACACTCTTCTTACTTCCTGACTACTCTTCTGTGAGTGTTGTCCATCTTATCCCCTCCTACTTATTCCTTCAAATATTTATGAACTCATAGTTGGCATTTTGTAATAACATTTCAAGTTCAATTCATTACTTTGTCTATTACATGGTACAGCATGACCTTGGGCAAGTGACTTAAACTCTTAGTGTTGAATAGTAAGATACAGAGAAGGTGCCAACCTCTTTTGACAAAAGTTTTCTTCATCTGTGAGTACCCTACACCAGTGAGATCAATCCCAGGTTTTGTCCTTACCCCAACTTTGCATTCTGGTATACGAAATCACATGTTTTTCCCCTAAATTCTTTCTCTTCCTCTTTTCAAGCATAAATTACTGAACCTTCTTCTACTATTGACCTTCTTTTTTTCACTATTGACTTTCTACATAATACTTTCACATAACACACTGAAAATATTGATTTGGACATTTTGTCCTTCCATTTAAATGTTTAGCTTAAAACAATCTGGAACAAGCCATTAAGTCTCTGACCAATCACATTCTTCCCAGTTCTTTGTGGCATCAAGTAAATCTTTAACCTCCAGTCTATCACTATAGTCATTTAAGCTATTGAAAAAATAAAAGAAGATAAAAGAAGAATATTTAAAGTTGAAATTATGTCTATCTTTCTCATAGACATATTCCCTTCGAACATTTCCCCCTTTCTTCTCAAATTTCAATTGTAATGAGTACAGAGATTTAAAAAACCATTAGTTCTGTTCTAAATTTCTTTTCTTTCCTACTCAGTAATTCAAAAATCATTAGAAACATATTCAAGGTTTCTTCTGATTGCATCATTTGCTCTTGTATGAATCAGCAGAAGTGGGTAGCAGTGGGTGGGTTTGACAAAGCTTGGAGAGCTCTCAGTAATATCTTGGATACATTTTCTAAGAAAGCCAGCACACCTCCTAATTACTCATATAGAAGCCATGTCGACTTGATCTTCCCAGTGCTCTGGCAGAGAGTTACCAAGTCCCAAGAAAAAGTCTTCGTTGAAGTCAGTAAAAGTATCTGTGGATTTCACTATTTTTTCTGTGGAAATTAATATATATCATCAAATTCAGTTCATGACAGGACAAGAAGAAAGTTTGTGGACTTGACATTACCCACCTGAAGATTAGGTTCAACTCTAATATTTGGCATAGAACACTAGATTTCAGTATATTTTTTAACTTAAGTATGTTTTTTAAAGCATCTTGCAAAGAAAAATGTGAACTCTATGGTAGTATAGTTAGGTTGTGTTTTAAATGGTCATAGCATCATAAAAAGTATAGAGGAAAACAGAAGGTTAAACCTTTCACAGCTTTGGCTAGGGGATAAATTCATAAATGGTCATTCCACAGAAGATATTATCAGAGATAAAATTTATTAGTTCTAATATATAGATATCCATATTAATAATCATACACATATTATTACAGATATCTATATAATTCATAAATTTTATTGTATTTAAATATTAATCTTTTATATAAATAAAATAATGTAACTATAGTAAAAAGGAAGCATGTCATTGTGGGGAAATCTTTGCAACAAAATTCTGACAAGTATCTGTTGTGCAGAATTTCCATGGTCTTGGCACAATCTTCCAAGATTTGGGGCCATTCCCCAACACATAAATGACTGAATACTATGAACGCAAAATTTTCAAAGAAAACAACATGCTCTCAACAATCATCTCAGAAAGTTAGAAGATGATCCATTATCTTTCACTGAGTTATGTAACTCCTGGGCCTAAGCACACACAAGCCTTTAAAAAAATGAATCTGCCAGTCAACAAGTATTTATGAAGAACTTAACTACGTTCCAGGCACTGTGCTAAGCATTAAGGATAATAAGAAAGGCTAAAGATAGTCCCTGACTTCAAGGATCTCACATATGAATGGGGGTGTGTGTGTAATAACTGAGTATACACAAGATCCATATAGAATTGGTAGAATGTGAGGCTTAAAGGGTGAATTAAAACTGACCATACAATATAGGAGCTGAGAGAGTTTTGAGCTATGAATTACCAATTCACTCCTAGGATTTAGTCTTTGTGGGATACTAATAATATTCTGAGATGTGAGACTAAAGTTTAGAAAACAAATCTTAGGATGACAAAATAACATGGCCTGCTACACGGAAGAAAAGGCAAGGTCAAACGGTTATGTGTCAAGAGCTTAGATGAAGTCATAATGTGCATTATGTAGAGATGGTCTTTATATAACAATGATTACAAGAATGATGATAGATTTGAATGGTGAAATGATTTTCTTTCAGGGCACAGTAACCCTTGCCAGAGGTGTCAGGACAATAAAAAGGCTTCTAAATTAAGATTTTTTAAAAAGAGAGAACATGCAAAAGGAAATGAGTGTCTCATGACATATGTCTTCCTAGGTGATAAATGCATCCTTGTATAATCAACAGGGATGGATATCAAAATTAGGTGACTCAGAAAGTAGAAAAGTAAAAGTACAATATCTAACTTCAATCTGAAGTATTTAAAGTGATAGCAGCTTAGAGAATGTTGGGAGTAGAATGTTTATGATAGCTCAGCTTAAGAAAAGGAGTATGATATAATGGGAAAGAAAGAAATAGGGAAGGA
>JAQQSW010017238.1:0-11505 GCA_028646575.1 Pseudocheirus occidentalis | reverse complement strand
AAGAAAAGGCCTCCCCTTGGACTAAACTGAGGTTTGTTGGAAATCAAGGGGTGGAAGGATTTGTGTGGTTGTCTAAGAACTTTATTTGGAAACTAAAGTTAATGGTTACCCCAGGAGTGGAAGATCAGTATATTGTGAATTGTTGATTGAATCAACTCCCTCATAGGGAAACTAGGTCATTCCTTTGTTATTTGATTGACTGAATCTTTAGGTGTTAAGCTGGTTTCCCCCTTAGGGAAACAAGGTGATTTTTCTTTTGTTCCTTGTTCTAAATATTGTGTCTTTCTGTAATAAGATATGACATAGAGACTTTCCTTGTTCTGAAGATTGTATATAACATTGTGAATTAGGGAAACTGTGAACATTGTACTGAATAAAGATTTGTAATGGAATAAACAGAGTGTTCACTAATACTGTGTAATCTGAATCTTAAAAGCTCCTCACAATAGCATTCTCTCAGAAATCTACTGCTGATTGGCTTTACAAAGCTCAATTTCATTGTCAAAGTATAGAAAAAGAAAGGAATTGAAAATCCAGTAATCCTCACAAAATTTCACTTCTCCAGTTTAAATTACCTGTGAGATTTACATAGGCCATGAAGAACTCAAAACTTTCTTTTAAAAGCATACAAAGTAATACTTTTTGGATAAAACCAGTTCTTTTTGTCCTATGTTGACTATTTCTTTTATTGCCTCACTTTAATGGAAAATTGTGATAATTCCGGTAATTTTATATTATACAGAAGGATAATACCTTCTGTAATTTTATTTTCATAAGCAAGAGGTTTCCCCCCCCCTGCCATTTTCTTCTATAGTTCCCCACATGTAAGTTTCAATATGCCTTTGTATCCAACTAATATTTTTGATGCTTGCAAAATTCTTACATTGCAGCTTGCAATGCTCTGTTAACTTTATCAATATGAGTCAGAATTCAATCCCAGGTTACCAGGGTAGACAAAAATTGAAAATCTATTTGATGGAGAAGACTCTTGACTGCAGAAATCATTTCTGTATTTGCTGACATATCATCCAGCACCTTAAAGACTTCTTGTATCTGACAAATACAACACATTAATAGCAGTTACTTTTGAAGACTGGCCTACCTACCTCCAAGTAACCTTAAAGTGATGTCTATAAAGTTTCATTTATATTTCCCAGCATTCAGTGGAACTAGAAAAAATTGTGAAGTGTTTTTTCCCCTAATGGGAACAATGCAAGATCTTCATTCTTTAATAAAGCAATATTTACTCTTGTTGTGTTCTATACATGGCAGAGATGTGGAAAATTGGTTTTCCTGAAAAAGGTTTATATTCCAGCTGTAGGCTTTTATTTTTGTCTCTTAGATTTCATTTTAGATTTACCCTCTTAGGAGGCTAAATTTCAAATTGTAACTCTATCAAAAATTTTGCTCTATCACTCCCAATTTTGACTTATTTTTGGTAAGCCTTTCATGTATAACTTGATCTGTGTTTCTCTCTCTCTCTCTCCCTCTCTCTCTCTCTCTCTCTGTTACTATCTCTGCCCCCCTCTCCCCCTCATTCCCACTCTCCCTTCCTTTGTCCTTCCCTCCCTCCCTCTCTGTCTCTGTCTCTCTGTCTCTGTTTCTGTCTCTTTCTCTCCTTCTCTCTTTATGTCTCTCTCTCTTTCTCCCTCTCTATCAGTACAGGGGAGATTTCTGGAACTCTACAAAGGAGAATTCCCTCTAAGTTGACAACAAAGGCTACAGTTTGGTCCACTCATCCATCTTCTGTAAGTTCATGTGATTATGTTCTCATCTAGGCATAGTTTTGTCTTGATATCAAACATGATGTGAGAGATTTTGTCACTAATTTTGCTGATATCTATGCACACTCTCCCTGTATAATTCCCCTTATCCACTGGTCAGCCCTGTCAAAAAAGGAAAAGTGACTCGCCTTAACATGATCTGCTTTTAATAAAAATATACTAACTTGTTAATCATAGCTTCCCTTTCTAATTATTAATATATCTAATCATTAAGACATTCTGAATGTTTTTCCCAGGAAATTCAAATCAAGTCATCTGACCTATATGCTGCAGATCCCATTGTCTGAAAATTAGGACCTTTGTCCTTTTCCTTTCTCCATGATTGTTGTCCAATAATTATTGATATTAAAGGAGTTCTCAGGCATATTCTTAGTAGATAGACTGTCTTCTCAAAAGTATTTTTCAATGAACAGGGGCAATTGGTTGTATTTGGGGAAAGGTTAATACTATCTGGTTAAGGTCATCATCATTTTTCAGAGCAATGAGGAATTATACCCAAAGAATTATTAAATTGCCAATGCACTTTGACTCAGTAATTCCACTACTAGGCCAGTTTCTTGAGATAATTAGGGTAAAGGGAACAGAATAAGCTCTCTTCTTGGTGGTAAATATTTGGAAATTGTGGAGATGCCTCTTAATTGGTGGATGGCTGAACGGAATACTGCTGTGCTATAAGAAATAAGAGCTCAACAATTTTAGAAAAATATGGATAGAATTGCTCATAATAATGAAGGGAAAAATGAGTAGGACCAAGATATTGTTTTACACAATGACAACAATATTGTTTTAAAAGAATTTTGAGTGACTAAGTCATTTTGATTATTATAACTACCCAAATTAACCATAAATAACCTATGAAGAAAATGCTCTCCACATCTAGAGATATAACTGATAAATAGATATATGTATAGCATGTATGTGTGTATATGTGTGTGTATATACCCTTATCTTTATATCTATGTATCACATTTGTGTCTAGTGGTAATCATCTGTAGTGTTGGGGGCGGGGAGAAATAAATGGGGAAAAGAACACTACATAATAACTTTATTTTATATTTAAATGGAATAGCAACTTGTATATAATAGATTTGTGCTTTCATATACACTCATCTTTGTGTTTTTCTATTCTTCTGTGGTATGGAAATGCTTCTTTATTTCTTGAGTTAATAACGAAATAATTAAAATTTCCAAAAAAAAAACCCCAAAACTAGATCATTTAATGATTACTGAGCACAGGACTACTGTAATCAAATCTAAGAAGACATCTAATTTCAAAGTCTATTCCTGTGCCTTTCTTGTGAAGTTAAAATAGGATAGTTATGTAGGATTGAGCAATTTACAAAGCACTTTTAATGTATTACCTTCATTGCCTTTTACTACCACCTGTAAGGTAGATCTGTTATGCTTTAGTGCTCCAAAGATCTACAGTTTCCTTGGAGGGGATACTTCCTGCATGACTGCTGATCTCAGGCCCTCTACACCTTAAATGACAACTATAATGAGATGCAAGTGTCCCCCCTCCCCCCAGAAAAAATACAGAAATAAAAGAAAAAGAAAAGAAAAAAATCATCCTATGGACAACATACTGAAAATTTCTAAGCTTGATTAGGCCGGTCATTCAATGAAAGATCTATAGACCATAAGTGGGCCTAGATTGTAAACCTCTCCCATTTATCTTCTGCTAGCCTGTATTTCAGGAGACTATTTTAACCTCTGTGCTATACCTAGGCATCTGAAAAGATTTATCAATATGGAAAAAGATAAATGAAATATGATTATACCCATTTTTAAATGAGAAAACAGAAACATACTATTTGTTGTACTTTACTTTTGTTGCTCTATTTTGTTTCTTCTTTCTTGTGTTTGCTCCCATTAGTTCTAATTCTTCTCTACAAAATGACTGATATGAAAATATGTTTTATACGAACACATACATAAAGCTTATATCAGATTGTATGCCATTTTTGAGAGGAGGGAACAGAGGTAAGGACAGAAAATTTGAAACTCAAAATCATATTGAAGTAAATGCTGAAAGCTAAAAATAGATGACCTAATTAAAAACATAAAAATGAGAAAACAGAACTTAGAGAACTTAAGGAACTTGTCCAAGGTCACACAATTATTCAGAAAGATAGGATTCAGAACCATTTCTTCTTACTCCAGTCAGTATTCTTAAATGCTTCTAAGAACAAAATCAGACTATCACCAGAAAGTATCTCAAAGGCCCTCTAATTCAACTGATAGCTAAACAACAATGCCTCTATGTCATACTTTCAAAGTGAATTTTGGTTGAAGATCTCCTTACTGAAGGATCCACTTACCTTCTGTGTATGAGAACCTATGCAATAATTATATGTATGTGTTTGAGTGGCAAAAGGGAAGAGTTGATAGATTAGACAATTTCATTAATAGTATGTGGATGGAATTAGATTAACAACTAAGTTTCCCACAGTGCCTTAATATTTACAAAACATTTATTCACCCCCCCAATACAATCTATGAAATAACAAAAGTGTGTGATATATTGTAGATGTGAGTATTAAATGAGATAATGTTCACAAATAGCTTATTAGAGTGCTGGCACATAGTATGTACTACATAATCACTACCTATCGTCATCATCACCATCATCTTCATCCTCCTCTTCCTCCTCCTCCTCATCTTACATATGAAAGACACTGAGGCCCAAATTGTTGAAGTGACTTGCCCATTGTCAGGCAGGTGGTAAAAGTAATACTTGTAGCAACATTTTAGGGCTTTTGACTCCAGGTGCCATCCTCTTTCCACTCTGTTCATCTGTATCTCTATGTACTGATTACCCAAACAGATAATAGATGAGTAGATTTATCTTAACTTCTAAATGTGTATTAAGTACAAAAAATGATCATCAGTGCACCAGTGTTTTTCCATTCAAGTCTTATTTTGCTAAGAAAATGGCATTGATTCTGTTAAGGTTCTATAAATATTAATTAAGTTGAATTGAAGAAACTATTATATGCACCTTCAAGACAACGGTTGAGTAAAGTTGCTGATGTCAAAGAATGAAACACCTTAAAATAAAATTGCTGATTCAGTCCTGAGGATGAGACCCTGGAGAAAAGGGACATTAAACACAATGTACAAAACAATGACCCATGGAAGAATAATTTATTAATAAATTCCTCATCATTAAATTGTGCTCAGAGTAAAAGAGAATCATCTGGACAGCATTTTGTGGAGAAATTTGATTAGCTCCAAATGAGTTTAATCAGATTCAATCAGTATAATCATTTGTGTAAAAACAGTGTAGTTTATACTGAGTTACTTCTCCTTATGATGTGTGGTGGTGAGTTTCGATTCACTGAGCATCAAAAGACTGTTGAATCTCTGTAAGTAACCCACCTTTTTATAGCAACAAAGAAAGAACTGATGTTATCTATTTCTTTTTACATTTATAATGTAAGTGTGCTGGTAGTGCTAAAATCTGTGTTTAAAAATGACTAATATTTAAATAATACACATTGTACACACTGACTTAAAATATTGTGAAGATAGTAACTGTGAGATAGGAACTATAGGTATAATTATAGTTGAAGAAAGAGATACTTTTTGGTGAGAATAAAAAAAAATAAATTTAGACTTCAATTATTCAGACATCTTTGCTTTGAACTACCATTAAGACTACAAATCTATCTATCTGTCCATCCTCAAATTGATCATTTGTGAAAAAAGTAGCTCTCGCTCTCTCTCTCTCTCTCTCTCTCTCTCTCTCTCTCTCTCTGGATTTTAATTCCATCATCTTTATAAGAAGTGGTTTATATGTTCCACCTTTAGTCCTCTAGACAAATGGTTTAGAATTGCCTTAATCAGTGTTCTAAAGGCTTGCAAAGTTGTTTTTCTTTATAGTTTTGTCATTGTATAAACTATTTTAGTTCTTACTTCATCTGGAATTAGTTCATAGAGCTACTTCTAATTTCTTGTGAAAATTCCCATTTTTACTATTTTTATGATAAAGCAATATTCCCTCATATTTATGTAATGTAATCTGTTCAGTTATTCCTCCAAATGTGAACACTTGGACCTAGTTTCTAGTTTGGAGTTATTATGAAAAGAACCATTATAAATATTCTTGTACTTTTACTCTTTTGATCTCTGGAATTTATATGCCTGGTAGTATTTTAACTGGGTCAAAGGATATACATAATTTAGTAACTTGCAAGACATAGTTCCAAGTTGATTTCTCAGATAATTTTTAGCAATTCACAACTTTCCTAACAGTACCTGTTTTCCTGTAGATTCACCAGGATTTGTCATTTTCTTCCTTTATCATTTTTGCCAATCTGATTCCTGCCCCAGTACTCCTTAATCAGCTGATACTTCATCTGGAAGATGGGCACCTAACCAAAAATCAGTGTGGCTTCTGAAAGGGCTGAAAAAATAGCTGGCATGGTGTTTGCTGCTTAACAACTCCAGGAGAAATGCCAGGAGTATAGTAGAGATCTGTACACAATGTTCACTGACCTGAGCAAGACCTTTGATACTGTCAGTCATGAGGGCTAATGGAAGATTGTCATGAAATTTTCTTGCCTATAGAAGTTCATTATTATATGCCAGTTTTATGAAGGCATCCTTTCATGGTTTCTGGATAATTGACAATGTTCTTTGGCTTTCCCCCCATCAATGAAGTGAAATATGGTCATGTGTTTGTTCACTTGCTTTTTACCATCATGTTTTATGTGATGTTGTCAAATGCCTTTGACAAGGATGAAAATTGCATCAAGGTCAGCAACTACATTGATGGGAAACTATTTCACTTGAAGCAAAGACTAAAGGGGAGGGAAAGATAATGTACAAGTTTTTGTTCAAAGATAATTGCGTACTCAAGGCAGCCTCTAAGGCTGAGATCCAAGGGAGTATGAATCAATTCTCTGCTGCTTGTACTAGTTTTGGCCTGATAATTGACACCAAGAAAACAGAGGTTCTCCACCATCCAACACTGCACCATCCGTATGTGGAACAATCAGTTATAGCAGATGCAGAAATTTTGAATGTTATGGATAAGTACATTTACATCAGCAGTGTAATTTCCAACTATGACTACATATGATGAGAGATATTAGGCTGCATTCTAACCTGTATGTCTACAGAGGTGTAGTGCTGACCTCATTGTTCCATGCCTGCGAATCCTAGACTGTCAACCAGCGCCATACCAGAAAATCCAACCTCTGCCATTTGAATTGCTATAGGAAGATTCTGAAGGCTACCTTGCAAGATAAGGTACCAGACACTGAGGTTCTCTCTTGAACTGAATTGCCAAACATTCACATTTTATCACAGTAAGCACATCTCTGATGGGCTGACCCAATGGTCCAAATGTCAAACATATTTACCTAAAAGACTATTTTATTAATAATTTGCACAACAAAAGCACTCACATAGAGGTAGAAGAGAGTTCAAGGACACTCTCAAAGTATCTCTGAAGAATTTTAGTGTTGATTGTGAGACAAAGGAAATACTCGCATAGGACCACCAAGTGTGGTGTGTGTGTGCCTTCTTCAAAGAAGGCGATGTGTTCTGTGAGCAAAGCAGGATAGCCAAATCTAGAGACATTTGCATCCCAAATATTCATGCATGCTATTTGTGCCTGAGTTGTAGTAGAAACTTCTGAGCAATTATTGGACTGATTTGACCTATGTGATGGGCTACGGCCACGGCCAAACACACTGTACCTTATTCCCCACATTGTGATGTTCTCAGTCTTCATCTTGTTCATATCCTTTGACCATCTATTTCTGGGGAATGACTCTTAGGGAAGGAGGAATTCTAAACACATTATAAATGTAAGCAAGGAAAGCATTTTACTTTAAGAAACTATTTTGATTATTAATTGCATATGTGTTGTTTCAGGGCAATTAAAAAATAGTCCCAACAAGACTTAAGTTTGATCCCACCTAGACTAGACTAGACAATGAAAGGTTGGATTGGACAGCCTCTAAGATCACTTCCAGAAGATACTTTTTATAATTTTAACTGAAATACTAGTTACAAATCATTGGATTTAATAAGGCAGATCTCCTAAAAATGTCTACCTGGTATTTTCTTAGTTTGAGTCAGTCCATAGTTGTCAATGATGGGAGCAATTGCCCAAAGGCTTCACCAAAATAGTTTTATATGGAAAAAAAAACCTTAGGGAATCATTTTTGAATTTTTCTTTTACCTTTTTTAAACAGGACTAAAAAGCTGTAAGCCTGCAATTTTTCTTTATTGCAATATTTTTTATACTATTAATCTTGTCAATTGCTCTTCAATGAACCCTTTGAAATTTATTCATTATGATTCTAAAATAAGGGAATAAAATGAAATACAAGATCCTTAGGGCACTACCAATATTCATTGTAAATACTAGTCTTACATTCCTATGATATAGATTTAATAATAACTGACATTTACATATCACTTTACATACATTATCTCATTTAGGTAACTAAAGACTACTGGGAAATAATTACTAGAGTTATTTTTATCCTCATTTTGTAGATGGAAAGACTGAAACTTAGAGAAGGTAAGTGACTTCCATGAGGTCAAACAATGAGCAAATGGCAGAAACAGGATTCAAATCCTATACTCTCACGATGCCAGATCCATTGCTCTTTCTATTGTATCATACTACACTTTAGTCAAAAGTGGTCTATTAATTTTATGACACACAGAAAATTATTTACACTACTGATTTTTAGCCCTTTCTTATGTCAAATAAAAGGATTGGACTAAATGATCTCCAACTTTACTTCTAGCCTGAATGTAAAATGATTATTTTCTAGAGCTTACAAAAACAATACATTCTAACTATAATTCATTATGTACAATGCATGAGAGAGCTAGAATTCAATTTGTTTAATCTCATATAATGATTATACTGATGTCCTTATTTCTTTAAAAATAATGAATTAAGAAAAATAATATTTAGTTGAAAAGCATTAAAACTTAGGAGGTAGAGCCAAGATGGTGGAGTAAAGTCAGGGATTCACCTAAGCTCTCCCCCAAATACCTCTAAGTACTTTTAAGTGATTACTCTAAAGCAGCAGAACCCACACAGAAAAGAGTGAAACCATTTTCCAGTCCAAAACAACTTGGAAGGTCAGGTCATTAGGAAAGGCTGTTGTACCAGGCTGAGAGAGAAGCCCAGCCCACCATGGAAGACCAGGCCACAGAAAACAGGGGGAGGGTCATGGGACAACTGAATCAGTGGCAGCAGTGGCAGTTTCCACACCTCTCAGTCCAAAGATGACAAAGACAAATGAAAAAGTCAGCAGGAAACATCCATCACTCCTGGGTAAGAGTGGAGCACAGTCCAGTGCAAGCTATGCTAATACAGCCCTGGCCCCAACAAACCAGGAGCAGGCCTTGGAAGTGACTGAATTAGCAGTGACAGTGACTACTTCCAGTCCACAGATGGTAAGGAGGTCAAACAACAGGTGAGAAGATTATAGGGGTCTTTTTGATACAACTGAGGAAGGACTCTTTTGGTTTGCCCATACATGGATCTGCATCTCAGTCTTGGGGGGCAGTTCCAGGGCAAGAAGGAAGACTAGAACACCAGAGCTTGCAGCCATAGTGGAGAGCACTATGTTGCAAGAAGCAAAAGAGTATCTCTTTTCACTCACAGAGAAGAAAACAGCTCAGGAGGGTAGCAGTCATGTCTTCTTAAATCATACAACCTTGGAAGAGCTGAAAACTTAGAGGTCTCAAGAAGTATCTCTTGGAACAGCTACACAAACCTTTAAAGCTTGGGACAGTTCACCCTCCACCCTGGAGGCAGAGTCCTAGTTTAACAAAGAGTTTAAAAAAATCAAGTACTAGGCTGGGAAAATGAGCAAACAGGAAAAAAAAAAGTCATAGCATAAAAAATTACTATTGTGACAAGGAAGACCAAAACTCACACTCAGAAGAAGATAATAAAGTCAAAGTTCTCACCTCCAAAGTCTCCAAGAAAAATATGAATTGGTCATAGGCCCTGTAAGAGCTCAAAAAGGACTATAAAAATGAAGAGAAGCATAGGAAAAAATGGAAAAGAAATGAGAGTAATGCAAGAAAATCATGAAAAATGAATCAGTACCTCGATAAAGGAGACACACACAAATAAATACTGAGGAGTATAGCACTTTAAAAAGCTGAGTAGGCAAAATGTTAAAAGAGGCACAAAAAATAAACAATTTTTAAAAGCTGATTTGATCAAATTCAAAAGAAGGTACAAAAGCTCACTTAAGAAAATAATATCTCAAAAATTAGAAATGAGCAAATGGAAGCTGATAACTTTCTGGAAAGTCAAGAAACAATAAAACAAAAACAAAAGGAATGAAAATAAATAGAAGATAATATGAAATATCATTGGAAAAACAACTGACTTGGAAAAAAAAATCCAGGAGAGGTAATTTAAAATTTATTGAACTACCTGAAAGCCCTGATCAAAACAAAAGATTAGACATCATCTTTCAAGAATTATCAAAGACAACTGTCTTGATAGTCTAGAATTAGGAGGAATATAGAAATTGAAAGAATTTACTGATGACTTCCTGAAAGAGATCATAAAATAAAAACTTCCAGGAATATTATAGCCAAATTCCAGAACTTCTAGATCAAGGAGAAAGTATTGTAATGGTCACCTCTCTCTTCTTTTCCTCTCCTGTAACGTGTGTTTTCTACCTCTTTGTGGGATATAATTTATCATATTTTGCCTCCCCTTTACTCTTAAGGAGGAACATTACAGGTAGCCAGAAAGAAACATTACATGCACTGTGGAGACATAGTCAGCATAACACAAGATTTAGCTGCTTCTATTTAAAAGATCAGAGGACTGGGAAAATGACATTGTGGAGGACAGAACCAAAAAAAAAAACAAAAATCTGAATTACAACCAAGAATCATCTTCCCATCAAAACTGAGGATAATCCTTCCTGTGGAAAAAAGGACATTCTATGAAATAGAACATTTTCTTTTCTTTTTTTAAAAATTATATATTTTTGGTTTTCAGCATTCAGTTCCACAAGCTTTTGAGTTCTAAATTTTCTCTCCTTCTCTCCCTTATTGTCTCCCTAAGATAGCATGTAATCTGATAGTAGCTCTACATATACACTCATATTAAACATATTTTCACATTAGTTATGTTGTAGAGAAGAATTATACCCAATGGATTAAACAATAAGAAAGAAGACACAAAACACAGCACAAAAGGAAGAGAGTAAATAGTATGCTTCAATCTGCATTCAGACTCTGTAATTCTTTCTGTGAATGTGGTTAACATTTTCCATCATGAGACCTTTGAAGTTGACTTAGAACCTTGCATTGCTGAGAAGAACCCAGTCTATTGAAGTTAGTCATCACAGATACAATGTGTCTATAACTGTGTACAATACTTTTCCGATTCTGCTGCCCTCACTCAGCATCAGTTCATATAATACTTTTCAGGTTTTTCTGAAGTTTACCTGTTCATCATTTCTTACAGCACAATAGTATTTCATTACATTCATTTATGACAACTTGTTCAGACATTCCCCAAGTGTTGGGTATCTGTAATGGTAATCAATTTGTTGGATATTTAGGGCTAAGTGGATAGTGTATGGAACACGAAATTAGTGAAAAGCTTCTCAGTCTGGAATGTACCCCCCCCCTCCTGAGTGTCTACCCTCCCCCTTCTCCTGTCAATTACTTTTATCTTCCTTTGTTCATTTCTTCCCGCCTGGTG
>JAQQSW010017237.1:0-11505 GCA_028646575.1 Pseudocheirus occidentalis | reverse complement strand
TCCCTCTCCCCTTCCACCCTCTCTTCCTCTCTTTCTCTCAGCTGGCTTCAATCTCCAGGAATCTTCCTTCAGGAGGAGCAAATTCCAGTTCTGTCTCTCTGTCTCTAGAATTCTTCTTTAGATACAACACTGGCCTCCTGTCTCAGCCAATAGCCTTCTTCCAAGTCAACAGGGGAGTTCATACCTTCTCAACAGTGGACAGGGTTCACACCTTCCATACTTAGCCCTAGTTACTAAGTGCTAAGCATCTGATGAACTGATTACTATTATAGTTGTTCACAGTTCTTCATTGTCCAATGTTGTTATTTATGCACTATTATCTTGGTTCTGTTCACTTCACTTTTCATCAGTTCGTGTAAGTCTTTCCAGATTTTTCTAAAATAATCCTGTTTGTCATTTCCTATAGCATAATGATAGTCCATCACAAACATATACTGCAACTTATTTAGTCATTCCACAATTAATGGGTAACCCATTGATATCCAATTCTTAGCCACCAAAAAAAGGGCTGATATAAATATTTTTGTATAAATAGATCATTTTTCCTTTTTCTTTTGCTATCTTTGGGGTATAGACCTAGCAGTGGTATTGCTAGATCAAAGAGTATGCACAGTTTTATAGCTCTTTGAGCATAGTTTCCAAATTGTTCTCTGGAATGGCTGGATCAGTTCACAACTTCAGCCATAGTGCATTAGTCTCCCAGTTTTCCCACATTGCCTCCAACATTCATCATTTCCCCAACACCCCTCTTTGTTTGCCATCTTAGCCAATTTGATAGGTGTGAAGTGGTGCCTCAGAGTTATTTTTATTTGCATTTCTCTAATAAGTAGTTATTTAGAGCATTTTATGTGACTATAGATAGTTTTGTCTATCTGAAATCTGTCTGAAAATCAACTGCTCTTATCATTTGACCATTTATCAATTGGAGAATGACCTGTATTTTTTTTATAAATTTGACTAATTTATTTATTTACAAGAAATGAGGCCTTTATCTGAAATGTTTATTGCAACTTCCCACCACAGTTTTCAGCTTTTCTTCTAATTGTAGTTGAATTATTTTTGTCTGTTCAAAACCTTTTAAATTTTATATGACAAAAATTATCTCTTTTAAATTTTGTAACACTCTCTTTAGTTTCTTTCTTTGGCTCTAAATTATTCCATTATCCACAGATCTCACAAGAGAAACTTTTCTGTGCTCTTCTAATATGCTTATGTTATTATCCTTTATGTGTAAACAATGTGCCCATTTTGACCTTATTTTGATATACAGTGTGAGATTTTGCCCTATGCCTTGTTTGTACCATGCTGTTTTCTACTTTTCTCATCAGCTTTCTTTTTTATCAAATAAGTTTTTCTTCAAAAAGCTTGGATCTTTGAGTTTATCAAGCACTAGGTTACTTTGGTCATTTACTAATGTATCTCATGTGCCTAATCTATTCCACTGATCCACCACTGTATTTCTCTGTCTCTCTGTGTATGTGTGTGTTTGTGTGTGTGTGTGTGTGTGTGTGTGTGTGAGAGAGAGAGAGAGAGAGAAAGATTGAGATTTTTAATTAAGTCATTTATTTTTAGTTTTCAACATTCACTTCCATAAGTTTTAAATTTTCTTCCTCTCCTCCCCTCTCCTCCTCCAAGATGGTTTTCAATCTGATATGGACTCTATACACACATTCCTATTAATTACATTTTCACATTAGTCATGTGAAATATAATGAATGGAGAAAACCACGAGAAAAGGGAAAAAAAGCAAAAAAAAAAGGAAAAAAGAAAATAGTCTGCTTCACTCTGCATTCTAACAACATACCTCTTTCTCTGGATTGGCTGGCATTTTCCATTATGTGTCCTTTGGAATTGTTTTAGGTCCTTGTGTTGCTTAAAAGGACAAGTCTATCAAAATCAGTTTTTGCACACTGTACTACTCTATTTCTTAGTACCAGATTTTTTAAAATAATTATCACTTTATAATACAGTCTGAAATCTGCTATGGCTAGATCACCTTGCTTCACATTATTTTCATTGATTCCCTTGATATCCTTGATCTGTCTCTAGACTTTTAAAATAATGCCATCATCTTTAAAACGTTTTTGAGCATGCATCGTCCATTTGTGTGGATGTATACTTCATAAGTTCTGTACATGTAATTATATGCAACAAAGTACACACCTTATAAAAACACAGAAATCAAAATTTAAAAAGTTGAGATAATCATGAAATAATGCTTGATGCTGGAGCCAATAAGGAGCCTCTAAAGTTTATTGAGCAGATGTGTGGCATGATCAGAGTTGCACTTCAGGAAAATCAATGATAGGTGTATGATAGATAAATCAGAGAGGTAGGGAGACCAAATGAGAAAAGATAAGAGTCTGAAAGAAGATAGAAAATGTTTAGAAAGAGGTAAGCAGATTCAAGGGATGTTGGATGTTGCCCAGAGAGTTCTCAAACTGTGTATACCCTTTGACTCAGCAATGCAATTATTAGTCCTGTTATCCAAGGTGATCAGAGAAAAAGGAAAAGAACCTATGTTTAAAAATTTTTTATAGCAGTTTTCTTTGTGGATTCAAAGAACTGGAAATTGAGAGGATACCCATGAATTAGGGAATGGTTAAACAAGTTGTGGTACATGATTGTGGTGGAATACTGCTGTGCTCTAAGAAAAGATGAACTGGAGATGGCTAGGTGGCACAGTGAATAGAGCACTGGCCCTGGAGTCAGGAGGACCTGAGTTCAAATCTGGCCTCAGACACTTAACACTTATTAGCAGTGTGACCTTGGGTAAG
Source organism: Pseudocheirus occidentalis (assembly GCA_028646575.1). Classification (NCBI taxonomy): domain Eukaryota; kingdom Metazoa; phylum Chordata; class Mammalia; order Diprotodontia; family Pseudocheiridae; genus Pseudocheirus; species Pseudocheirus occidentalis. The sequence goes on along the minus strand of JAQQSW010017237.1, from coordinate 8,728 downwards.
TCACTTAACCCCAATTGCCCTGCCCTCCAAAAAGCGAAAGACAGAGAGAAAAGAAAAGAAAAGATGAACTGGTTAATTTTAGAAATCTATGGAAAGACTGCATGAAGATTAAAAGTGAAACAAGCAGAACCAAGAGAACATTGTATACAGTAACAGCAATATTGTTCAAAGAATAATTGTGAACAGCCAAGGTACCGAGTACTACAAATGCTTAAATCAACTGCAAAGTACCTATGAAGGAGGATGCTATGTGCCTCCAGAGAAAGAAGTGATAAAAAGAAGTATGGGTAATTTACATATATTTACAAATCTGTGTTTAATGGTAGCCTTCTCTAGTACAGGGTAGGGAGTCAGGGAGACAATTTGTAAGACAATTTAAAATGTAACAAAAATTGGCTAAATTAAAAAAAAAGAAATTAGCTGTATGAACCTGGTAAAATCTCTTAACTTCTCTTAGTCTCAGGTTTTTTCAGGTACAAAATGGGGGTAATAGTATAGGACTCACGAGGTTATTGTGTGGCTCAAATGATATAATATATGTAAAGAATTTTACAAACCTTAAAAGCACTTGTATGTCTCAACTTTGATAAGGGGAATGATTATGTCCCATTCTTTCAGAGTTTCTGTTCAGGAACCATTTAGCCAACTTGTGTCATTTTAAGTCAACATATTGTACACTATACCTGGAATACCCTCCTCTTAGAATTTTTAGCTTCCCTCAATTTTCGTATGCATATTTATAAATCAGAATATTTTTTAATCTTTATATTGCTAGTATTGATTTTTTATTTTCTCTTTCCTTCCTTTCTTCTTTCCTTCCTTCCTTCCTTCCTTCCTTCCTTCCTTCCTCCCTTCCTTCCTTTCTTCTTTCCTTCCTTCCTTCCTTCCTTCCTTCCTTCCTTCCTTCCTTCCTTCCTTCCTTCCTTCCTTCCTTCCTTCCTTCCTCCCTTCCTTCCCTCTGGCTGTCATTTTGCTCCTCCACCTCCTCCTCCTCCTTCTCCTCCTCCTTCTTCTCCTCCTCCTTCTTCTCCTTCTCCTCCTTCTTTTCTCTCTTTCTTTCTCTCCATCTCTCCCTCTCCATCCCTCTTCTTTCATGGGGGTGGAATTGGAATTGTGATTTTATTGGTATAGTGAGTTACAGTGAGGAATTTGCCTTACAAAGAAGATTAGCAATTTCTCTAGGACTTTTAATCTTAAAGTTAGTCACTGAGAGGTTTAGTGACTTACCTAGGGTCATAAAACCTGTATGCATCAGATGAAAGATTTTAATCCAGATCTTCCTTACCTTTAGGCAATCTCAATAACCACTATGCCATGAAAATTGAAAGGGAAGGGAATACACATTTGCATAGCATCTGTGTTCCAGGTATTCTGCTAAGCATTTTATAATGATCTAATTTAAGATAATCTCCTATGAAATCAAATATTATCGCCCAGCAAAATGTAAACTCTTTGAAAGCATGAACTATTTCATTCTTGTCTTGGAATATTCCCCCCATCTCACCTAGCACCACTACACTTTGAGTTCCTTTGTAAGATTCCATTATTCCTCTTACACCCCCACCCCCACAATACCTTTTGGGCTTTTCTATATTATTTCCCCATGTTAGATTGTACACAGAATGGGTGCTTTAAAATGTGTGTTGTATTGTATTGTATTTATTATATAATATTATATTATGTCATATCATATCATATATCACATCACATCACATCACGTCATGTCACATCACATCATCAACAGCATAGTATTACCTTGGACTGCATTAGATTGGGCTTCTTGAGAGCAGGGACTGCTTTTTTTCCCTCTTTCATTCTCTTTCTTTTTATCCCCAGTGCCTAGCACCTTGGCTGGCACATAATAGGTGCTTAATAAATGCTTATTCATTGTTCACTGACTGGCATCAAATAAATATTAACAAATCCTTGTGGAATTGCTTCCTTCTGTAAAGATTCATCTCTTTAACACTAACACTCATAGGAAGCAAACCAGTTAATAAGTCAGCAACTTCATCAGCTAACTTAATAAAAGCTTACTATGTCCTAAGTGCTGGGAATATAAATACAAGTAGACAGGAATACATTGTGCACTCAAAGGGTTTACATTCTAATGGGGGAAGATAATGCTTTAAAGGGAGGTCAAAAGAGGGAGAGAAGAGATGAATATACTTAGATCAACGTAGTTGTGGTAAAGGAAATACTGAGTATTAGTAGGATAGGTGAGGTAGGAATAAAGACAGGGTTGACCAGTATGTACTTCTTAAAATGGAGGGGGGAATTTTACCAGATTCCCAATTTTGCATACTTTCCCCTCTGCCACATTGATTTTTTAGAGTGAGGGATAAAAGATGGACAGCTTGAGCATCCAGTGGTACCCACAGTATATTGAGAAAAAAAATAGAGGAAGCTCTATGATGTTATGGCTGACTGCTCAGTGAAGGGTTTAGGGACATATATGAATGAATACAACAGAGAAAAGAAACAATAGAAATGCTGTGAGTTAGGAAGGTAGAGGTAGCACCTACATCTATAAGACCACAGATCAAATTCAAATGACATAAAAAGACTCACCAATTCAGATCTGAGATCATTGTGCTTCTTTACTCAGTCAACATTTGGAAAGTAATGGACCTTCAGGGATGCAATGACCCCAAAGAGTGAGAAATGAGGGAACATCTGGGTAGATAGAGATGTGTCTAGGACATCTCTCTAATAGGACAGATCAAGATGGCTGGATGCATCTTCTTTCCACTACTGTAGGGAAGGTAAAGTGTTTCAGAAATGACTTTATATTGTGATAATTGAGAAAAGGACACACACACACACACACACATGAGGGTAGATATCAAAAGGAAACTGACTTGTTTCAAAGTCTAAAATATTTACAAGTTTTTCTTGGCTCATATGCTTTGCTTTAGCCCCAGGCCCTTTGAAGTTGCTTGACTGACTTGAACTAGCGAGATTAAAAGCAGAATCTCAACAGCTGCTTTTTCTCTATTTGTGACTAGGTAGAATAGATGGCTATTCTGTTATTACAAGGTGTCTATGCATTGGAAAATAAATGAAAAATAACACTTGGAAACTTTCCCCTGGCTTAAAGAGGGCTCCTCCCAAATGGATCAGTTCCATGTCCTTTCACCAGGATAGAGACCAGAATTGATAGTCCCATCCTACCATCTCTTTTCTCCCTCAAACCATCCATTCAGTGGTACACCACCAGACTGCGGTATCTTTCTACTAATTTAGCATGAAAGTAATGATCATGTAATGATCATAAAAACCCATATAAAAGCTAGACTGCCAGAATAAAAGCAAAACAAGTATTTGTTACTCAACATGATTAGTAGTATATTAGGGGTGATTTAGTACTCCAATAGTCATTCTCAGCACCACAGGGATACCATACTATAGCTCATTCTCTTTTTAATATGGGCGTGATTGGGTTTACTCTGATCTTCTGGGCTTACAAGCAAATATATTTAATTTGGGTGTATCACAGCCAGGAGGGCAATTTTTCCAGATGGTAATTTACGCAAGAGATGAATTAAGTACCTCTTTTCCTTACATTTTAGGATATTTTCATACACTTGATGATAGGATGCTGGAAGTCTACAGGCAGAACATGCTCTGATGGAAACAATCTTCTTACTGGCTGTCAAAATTCTAGGCTATTTAGTTCCATAGTAATTATTCAATAAATTTAAAGCCTCCTTGAGTTGAGTATGGAGGTCTATTGAGGAGTATTGAGGTCTATGGAAAAAAATAGTAGGTAGAATCTTATTTATTTATTGGTTTTTTGGAGGGAGGAGGGCAGGGCAATTGGGGTTAAGTGACTTGCCCAGGGTCACATGGCTAGTAAGTATTAAGTGTCTGAGGCCATATTTGAACTCAGGTTCTCCTGACTCCAGGGCCAGTGCTCCATTTACTGTGCCACCTAGCAGCTCCCAACTAGGCAGAATCTTAATGATATTGTGCTCAATGAGGGCTGGTGCTCTCCCTCCTCCCCCTGAATTTAATTGTTTTGAATTAATCAAGCTTAACTCAAAACGAATCTAATAACAATCAATCATATAATTTTTTCCCCACACTGGAGAGCTTAAAGCAATAAGATACATTAGCAAACAAAGTCTGGACATTTTTTTGGCACCTAATATATACAAGTTACTCTGCTATATAGTAGACCAGAATATAATAAATACAGGATAACTTGTAAACACATAAATATGACAACCTCCCTGTATTGAATAATCTTCCAATCTAGTTGAAGAGGTAAGCACATTCTAATATTTAGAGCTAGAAAAGAACTATACAGACATTTAGTCCACAACTGAAATTCAGAGATGAAGGGACTTGTTCAAAGTCATATGTGTAGTTAATAGCAGAATTAGGATTTGAGGAAAGGTTATCTGATGCCAAATCAGTTGCTCTTTTCTATTTCACCTCAGTGATAAAAAAGGAAAAGAAAAAGAAAAAAAGGAAAGTTAAATAAGAGTTCAGGATAACATTAAAAATGATATAATTAAATATGAGAGAAATAGTCATCATAAAGAATATGGAAAATTATGAGAGCACATATGAGCTGATGCAAAATGAGGTCAAAAGACTCAAGAAACCAGTGAATACAAGGACAATAAAAATGTAGATGGAAACAACAACAAAATCCAAATGGAATGTTATATGACTTTGATGACCAAACCTGGTCCCAAAGAAGAGAGATGAGAATATCTCAGTTCCTTCTCTCTATTCCAATCCATTCTTCACTTACCTGTCAAAGTGATTTTCTTACAGTGTTAGTTTGATCATATTCCCCTTTCCTCTCTTCCATAAACTTCTGATGTTTCCACTTACCTCTCTGATCAAATTTAAACTCCTTTGTCGAATGTGTAAAGATCTTTTCACCTTTCTAATTTTCTCACACTATTATCTCTTCCTCTTGTACTTATTTTGTGATTCAGCCATTGTGTCCCACTTGCTATTCTGCAAACAGAACTCTGGCTTCTGTTCCTTTACAATCCATGCATAAAATATACTCTCTCCTTAATTCAAATCTGATTTCTTTTAAGGCTAAGCTTACACTCCACCTTCCTTATGCTCCTTCCCTGGTTTCCTCGCCTGCTGGTACTTCTTCCAGACACCTTGTGTTCTTTTAGTATGTATTCTACATATACTTGGTATGGACTCGTCCCCTCAGTTACTATGTTAGCCTCTTGAAGGCCTGGACTGTCACACTTTTGGCATTCATTGTAATGCCAGAGATTAGTACAATGACTGGCCCATAATAGACTCTTAATAAATGTTTGCTGATTGATGAGAGAGAATATGGGTGTGGAATACCATCTATAATATAATGCTTGGCTAATGTATTGGTTAGTTTGGATGAAAAGTTTTTTCCCCTTCTTAAAATTGTTTCTTATGAAGAGTTACTACCTCAGAAAAAATGAGGAAAGATATATTGGGAAGTGAAGGTGATGTGGAAACCAAAGCTATCAATACTATTCTTTTTTATAAAAGAGGAGATGTCACAAGGCAGTATGAGATTGATTACCCAATGCTGAGTGATGTAGAAGTTCGGAGGAATGATGGCATCCTTCAGGCTGAGTAGAAGCTGCCTTGTCTTTGGAAAAGGAGAAATGCAGAGAAGTTAGATGACTTGCTAAAGGTTCCATAAAACAAGAACCACGGAGCTCAGGGTAAGAATGGGTGGGTTTTATGATGCGTCCCTTTAAATAGGTTTTGTATTATATCTCTTTCTTGATCTTTGATAGATCAGAATGTCACTGCCGCATGCGTGAACACACACACACACACACACACATACACACACCCACAGAGTGATGCAGAAGGCCTAGAGGGACACAGATACCAAAAATGATGAGAGAGGCAATTCTGTAAGTTGCTTCTTTCTCCTGCTGATGTTAACAATTTTTATACTATTTTCAAAAGCATTTCCTTAAGAGATGAACTTAGTGGCCTTCCAGTGAATCTCCTTCTCGCAATGTGGCTTATAGATTTGATTTGAGATCTAGTAGCATTTGAATTGAAGGGCAAAATACACACACACACACACACACACAGATGCACACACACACACACCTTATTTAGGAATAATGGAGGATATACTAGGGTTTTGCCAATAAACATTCTATTCCAAAGTGGCTGAAAAAATATATTTTTTAAATTTAACATCAGTGGCTCCATAATTCATAAGATGTGGACTTAGGGGAAAGATTTATATTTAAATGTGACTGAAAACCTCAGCTAGGGCTTGAATGTATTATCTTTATGCAAAATACAATAGTAAGACTATGGCACTCGATCTCTTTCTGGCTTCTGAAACAAGGCAAAGCTATTGTTGCTTCCTCAAAGCTCTTGCAGGCCCCACAGCTTACTTAAACCAGGCTATGGAAATTCTACTTCCTGGCCTCCATCCCTGGCCCCCTCATGGAAATTTTGTATCATTTTGAGAAAAGAAAAGAAAAAAGGCTTCATTTTCTGGCCTGGTTTCTTGCTAGTATGGATGGGGATAAGAGAAAGGGAAGAAGACACAAAATCCCTTTTAATAGTTTTGGGGTGCTATTGTTCAATGTCACCCAGGCTTATAGATAGGGGGACAGAGTATAAAATATGTAAGTAAAGAATATTCAAGCAGGTAAGGAAATATGAAGTAGACCTTATAATATGAATATTATGTTTTAAAGGTATATTAAGTGCTGTATCCGCAACAATTTCCAATTATCTTTAACCATTTTATATACAATTCCATATCATAGGGGTTAGAGTCAGGGCACTCCCATGATCTAAAAAATCTACATAAATTTTTTGACCCTCACTTCATATCAGAGAAAAAGTCTGTATTATTATGTCATTAAAAGACAAAATATATTGATATACAATACCGTACATATATTTTATGAGTTTTTGAGTTTCTAAATTTTTTCTGTGATGTTTGCTGGCCTTCATATGTCATCCTGTGGTTTCTGCAAAACTCCCCCCAAATTCCCATTTAATTTCTTTCCCAACCTGCACTATATTGAAATTGTGATGGGATAACTGTATAAGGAAACTGAAAGGAGAAAATATTAATAAAATTTCTTAATGTTTTATGCCTAATAAGTATAGTAACAGGACTCTTTATTCATCTAAAAAGCTGCCCTCACTGATTATCCACAGAAAACCTTTAATTCTGGGTAGTTTTTCTATGGCCCACATATGTACTCTGACCCACAACAGTCAGCCTGTGAGTCAACAAAAGTTAAAGTGACCAAAAATGATTCGGAAAAAGAAAAGAACCTACATGTTCTAAAATGCTTATAGCAGCAATTGGCAAATGACTGAACAAGTTATGGTATATGATTGTGATTGAATGCTACTGTGCTATAAGAAGTTATGAGATATTCACAGCGCCCACAGCAGCTATGAATATGTTGGTGTAGTTGTGAATCACAAAATGTAACAGGCTCTCCACATGGAGGACAGAATCAAATCATTTATTGAAATACCAGAAAGCTGAATCCCAAAACCAGAAAGCTGAATCCTAAAACCAGAAAGCCAAATTCATTATAGTGACCATGAAGTTGGTACATAATAACCAATGCAGTGAACACCAACATTCTCAGGCCTTCCCAAACATTCCCTCCCTTAGGCCTTTAAAACGAAACAGGCTCTGTTAAGCAAGAATGCCCCTCTCTTACTCATGCTAGCTGCTCAGCCTCCACACTGCTTGCTCCTACCAGTTCTGGCTCTCTCTCAGTTTGTGCTTAGCTTGTTATCTGGCCATTAGTTCGTACCTGTGCCACCCCTTCCTATTTCATCAGCAAGTTCCACCCACTGTGGGTTTCACAAGTTCTGTTTCTTAACAAAGACTTGATATAATCATGAGCAAGGCTCAACTAAAACAAGTACATGTTTGCTTGCCATTACAAGGGGCAGGGAAGATCTTCAAATCCACATTACCATTTGTAATGCCATGAATCAGCAGATTCCCAAAAGAATGCTATTGTGAACAGCTTTTAAGATTCAGATTACACAGTATAGTGAACACTCTGTTTATTTCATTACAAATCAAGGCAAACGTTCACAATACATCACAATATAATATTCACAATATTACATCTTATCACAGAAAATCACAAAATAGTGTTCATAACAGATTAACATTAGAATGGCCACACAGTTTTCACTACAGTGGTTACAATATTTAGAACAAGGAATAAATGAATAATCATCTGGTTTCCCTAAGGGGGAAACCCTCCTAACTTAATCAGTCACAATACAATAATCAAACTTCCACTCATGGGGCAAACATTAACTTAATCAGTCACTAATCTAGATTCACAATTACTAAATATCATTAATTACTAGTACAGTCATTAGAAAACCATACAAACCCTCCACCCCTTGGTTTCTAGCAAACATCAGTTTCATCCAAGGGGCGGTCTTTTATTTATCTTGACTTTGGGTGGTCTCTCTGATTCCCTGGATCCCCTTCCATGGTCCCAGCTCCCTCCTGAATCTGCCAGTCACTTGGATTCAGAAGCAGACAGGTCCTCATCCAGTCCTCAGAGGGAGACAGCTCCCAGGTCCTTGTCCAGTCCTCAGGGCAGTCCCTGGTACACACTGAAGTTCAAAGGGTCCAGCACATCTCAAACCCTTCACCACTTCTCTTGCCAGGAACTCAAGGATCAGCAAGGCCATGAACAAACAAAGTCTTATCCTGGTCATGCTTCTT